>JASTWF010000254.1:0-104445 GCA_030390025.1 Squalus acanthias | reverse complement strand
AGAGAGTTACAGTGAGGGGTGTTGGGTGAATACAAGTGTGTTACAGTGAGGGGTGTGGAGTATATCAGAGAGTGTTACAGTGAGGGGTGTGCAGTATATCAGAGTGTTACAGTGAGGGGTGCGGAGCATTTTAGAGTGTTACAGTGAGAGGTATGGAGTATATCAAAGAGTGTTACAGTGACAGGTATGGCGTATATCAGAGAGTGTTACAGCGAGGGGTGTGGGTTTATATCAGAGAGTGTAACAGTGAGGGGTATGGGGTATATCAGTGTGTTACAGTGAGGGGTGTGGGGTGTATCAGAGAGTGTTACAGTGAGGGGTATGGAGCATATCAGAGTGTTACAGAGAGGGCTATGGAGTATATCAGAGTGTTACAGTGTGGGGTATGGGGTATATCAGAGAGTGTTACAGTGAGGAGTGTCGGGTATATCAGAGTGTTACAATGAGGGGTATGGAGTATATCAGAGTGTCACAGTGAGGGGTATGGAGTATATCAGTGTTACAGTGAGGGGTGTGGGGTATATCAGAGAGTGTTACAGTGAGGGGTGTGGGGTATATCAGAGTGTTACAGTGAGGGGTGTGGGGTATATCAGTGTTTTACAGTGTGGGGTATGGAGTATATCAGAGTGTGTTACAGTGAGGTTTGTTGGCTATATCAGTGTTACAGTGAGGGGTCTGGGGTATATCAGAGTGTTAGAGTGAGGTGTCTGGGGTATATCAGAGTGTTACAATGAGGGATATGGAGTATAGCAGAGTGTTACAGTGAGGGGTCTGAGGTATATCAGAGAGTGTTACAGTGACGGGTGTGAGGTGTATTAGTGTTTTACCGTGAGGGGTGTGGAGTATATCAGAGAGTTACAGTGAGGGGTGTTGGGTATATCAGAGTGCTGCAGTGAGGGGTGTGGAGTATATCAGAGAGTGTTACAGTGAGGGGCTGGGGTATATCAGAGTGTTACAGTGAGGGGTATGGAGTATATCAGAGAGTGTTACAGTGAGGGGTGTGGAGTATATCAGAGAGTGTTACAGTGAGGGTTATGGAGTATATCAGAGAGTATTACAGTGAAGGGTGTGGGTTATATCAGAGTGTTACAGTGAGGGGTGTGGGGTGTATTAGTATGTTACAGTGAGGGGTGTCGGGTATATCAGAGAGTGTTACAGTGAGGGGTGTGGGATGTAGTAGTGTTTTACAGTGAGGGGTGTGGAGTATATCAGAGAGTTACAGTGAGGGGTGTTGGGTGAATACAAGTGTGTTACAGTGAGGGGTGTGCAGTATATCAGAGTGTTACAGTGAGGGGTGCGGAGCATTTTAGAGTGTTACAGTGAGAGGTATGGAGTATATCAAAGAGTGTTACAGTGACAGGTATGGCGTATATCAGAGAGTGTTACAGCGAGGGGTGTTGGTTTATATCAGAGAGTGTTACAGTGAGTGGTGTGGTGTATTTCAGAGTGTTACAGTGAGGGGTGTGGGGTATATCAGAGAGTGTTACAGTGAGGGGTGTGGGGTATATCAGAGTGTTACAGTGAGGGGTGTGGGGTATATCAGAGAGTTACAGTGAGGGGTGTTGGGTATATCAGAGTGCTGCAGTGAGGGGTGTGGAGTATATCAGAGAGTGTTACAGTGACGGGTGTGAGGTGTATTAGTGTTTTACCTTGAGGGGTGTGGAGTATATCAGAGAGTGTTACAGTGAGGGGTGTGGAGTATATCAGAGAGTGTTACAGTGAGGGGTGTGGAGTATATCAGAGAGTGTTACAGTGAGTGGTATGGAGTATATCGGAGAGTGTTACAGTGAGGGATGTGGAGTATATCAGAGAGTGTTACAGTGAGGGGTATGGAGTATATCAGAGTATTTTACAGTGAGGGGTATGGAGTATATCAGAGAGTGTTACAGTGAGGGGTGTGGGTTATATCAGAGAGTGTTACAGTGAGGGGTATGGGGTATATCAGAGTGTTACAGTGAGGGGTGTGGGGTATATCAGAGAGTGTTACAGTGAGGGGTATGGAGTATATCAGAGAGTGTTACAGTGAGGGGTATGGAGTATATCAGAGTGTTACAGTGAGGGGTATGGGGTATATCAGAGAGTGTTACAGTGAGGGTGTCGGGTATATCAGAGTGTTACAGTGAGGGGTATGGAGTATATCAGAGTGTTACAGTGAGGGGTATGGAGTATATCAGAGAGTGTTACAGTGAGGGGTGTGGAGTATATCAGAGAGTGTTACAGTGAGGGGTATGGAGTATATCAGAGTGTTACAGTGAGGGGTATGGAGTATATCAGAGAGTGTTACAGTGAGGGGTGTGGAGTATATCAGAGTGTTACAGTGAGGGGTATGGAGTATATCAGAGTGTTACAGTGAGGGGTGTGGAGTATATCAGAGTGTTACAGTGAGGGGTGTGGAGTATATCAGAGAGTGTTACAGTGAGGGGTATGGAGTATATCAGAGTGTTACAGTGAGGGGTATGGAGTATATCAGAGAGTGTTACAGTGAGGGGTGTGGAGTATATCAGAGTGTTACAGTGAGGGGTTTGGAGTATATCAGAGAGTTACAGTGAGGGGTGTGGGGTATATCAGAGAGTGTTACAGTGAGGGGTGTGGAGTATATCAGAGAGTGTTACAGTGAGGGGTGTGGAGTATATCAGAGTGTTACAGTGAGGGGTATGGAGTATATCAGAGAGTGTTACAGTGAGGGGTGTGGGGTATATCAGAGAGTGTTACAGTGAGGGGTATGGAGTATATCAGAGTGTTACAGTGAGGGGTATGGAGTATATCAGAGTGTTACAGCGAGGGCTATGGAGTATATCAGAGTGTTACAGTGAGGGGTATGGAGTATATCAGAGTGTTACAGTGAGGGGTATGGAGTATATCAGAGTGTTACAGTGAGGGGTGTGGAGTATATCAGAGTGTTACAGTGAGGGGTGTGGGGTATATCAGAGAGTGTTACAGTGAGGGGTGTGGGGTATATCAGAGTGTTACAGTGAGGGGTATGGAGTATATCAGAGTGTGTTACAGTGAGGGGTGTGGAGTATATCAGAGTGTTACAGTGAGGGGTATGGAGTATATCAGAGTGTTACAGTGAGGGGTGTGGGTATATCAGAGAGTGTTACAGTGAGGGGTGTGGAGTATATCAGAGTGTTACAGTGAGGGGTGTGGGTATATCAGTGTAACAGTGAGGTGTGTGGGGTGTATTAGTGTGTTACAGCGAGGGGTATGGAGTATTTCAGAGAGTGTTACAGTGAGGGGTGTGTGGTGTATTAGTGTGTTACTGTGAGGGGTGTCGGGTATATCAGAGTGTTACAGTGAGGGGTGTGGGGTGTATTAGTGTGTTACAGTGAGGGGTTTCGGGTATATCAGAGAGTGTTACAGTGAGGGGTGTGGGGTGTATTAGTGTTTTACAGTGAGGGGTGTGGTGTGTATCAGAGAGTTACAGTGAGGGGTGTTGGGTATATCAGTGTTACAGTGAGGGGTGTGGTGTATATCAGAGAGTGTTACAGTGAGGGGTGTGGAGTATATCAGAGTGTTACAGTTAGGGGTGTGGGGTATATCAGAGAGTGTTACAGTGAGGGGTATGGAATATATCAGAGAGTTACAGTGAGGGGTATGGAGTATATCAGAGTGTTACAGTGAGGGGCATGGAGTATATCAGAGAGTTACAGCGAGGGGTATGGAGTATATCAGAGAGTGTTACAGTGAGGGGTGTGGGGTATATCAGAGTGTTATAGTGAGGGGTATGAATAATATCAGGGAGTGTAACAGTGAGGGGTGTGGGGTATATCAGTGTTACAGTGAGGGGTGTGGGTGTATCAGAGTGTTACAGTGAGGGGTGTGGTGTATATCAGAGAGTGTTACAGTGAGGGTATGGAGTATATCAGAGTGTTACAGTGAGGGGTGTGGAGTATATCAGAGTGTTACAGTGAGGGGTATCGGGTATATCTGCGAGTGTTACAGTGAGGGGTATGAAGTATATCAGAGTGTTACAGTGAGGGTATGGAGTATATCAGAGTGTTACAGTGAGGGGTATGGAGTATATCAGAGTGTTACAGTGAGGGGTATGGAGTATATCAGAGTGTTACAGTGAGGGGTATGGAGTATATCAGAGTGTTACAGTGAGGGGTATGGAGTATATCAGAGAGTGTCACAGTGAGGGGTATGGAGTATATCAGAGTGTTACAGTGAGGGGTGTGGGTATATCAGAGAGTGTTACAGTGAGGGGTGTGGAGTATATCAGAGAGTGTTACAGTGAGGGGTGTGGGTATATCAGAGAGTGTTACAGTGAGGGGTGTGGAGTATATCAGAGTGTTACAGTGAGGGGTGTGGGGTATATCAGAGTGTTACAGTGAGGGGTGTGGGGTATATCAGAGAGTGTTACAGTGAGGGGTATGGAGTATATCAGAGAGTGTTACAGTGAGGGGTGTGGGGTATATCAGAGTGTTACAGTGAGGGGTATGGAGTATATCAGAGAGTGTTACAGTGAGGGGTATGGAGTATATCAGAGAGTGTTACAGTGAGGGGTATGGAGTATATCAGAGAGTGTTACAGTGAGGGTGTGGAGTATATCAGAGTGTTACAGTGAGGGGTGTGGAGTATATCAGAGTGTTACAGTGAGGGGTGTGGGTATATCAGAGAGTGTTACAGTGAGGGGTGTGGGAGTATATCAGAGTGTTACAGTGAGGGGTGTGGAGTATATCAGAGAGTTACAGTGAGGGGTATGGAGTGTATCAGAGTGTTACAGTGAGGGGTATGGAGTATATCAGAGTGTTACAGCGCGGGGTATGGAGTATATCAGAGATTGTTACAGTGAGGGGTGTGGGGTATATCAGAGTGTTACAGTGAGGGGTGTGGGGTGTATTAGTGTGTTACAGTGAGGGGTGTCGGGTATATCAGAGAGTGTTACAGTGAGGGGTGTGGGGTGTATTAGTGTTTTACAGTGAGGGGTGTGGAGTATATCAGAGAGTTACAGTGAGGGGTATGGAGTATATCAGAGTGTTACAGTGAGGGGTATGGAGTATATCAGTATTACAGTGAGGGGTATGGAGTATATCAGAGAGTGTTACAGTGAGGGGTGTGGGGTATATCAGAGAGTGTTACAGTGAGGGGTATGGAGTATATCAGAGAGTTACAGCGAGGGGTATGGAGTATATCAGAGACTGTTACAGTGAGGGGTGTGGGGTATATCAGTGTTTTACAGTGAGGGGTCTGAAGACTATCAGGGAGTGTAACAGTGAGGGGTGTGGGGTATATCAATGTTACAGTGAGGGGTGTGGTGTGTATTAGTGTGTTACAGTGAGAGGTGTGGGGTATATCAGAGAGTGTTACAGCAAGGGGTATGGAGTATATCAGATTGTGTTACAGTGAGGGGTGTGGGGTGTATTAGTGTATTACAGTGAGGGGTATGGAGTATATCAGAGAGTGTTACAGTGGGGGGTGTGGAGTATATCAGAGAGTGTTACAGTGAGGGTTATGGAGTATATCAGAGAGTTACATTGAGGGGTATGGAGTATATCAGAGTGTTACAGTGAGGGGTATGGAGCATATCAGAGAGTGTTATGTGAAGGGTGTGGGGTATATCAGAGTGTTACAGAGAGGGGTGTTGAGTATATCAGAGTGTTACAGTGAGGGGTGTGGAGTATATCAGAGAGTGTTACAGTGAGGGGTGTGCAGTATATCAAAGTGTCACAGTGAGGGGTGCGGAGCATTTCAGAGTGTTACAGTGAGAGGTATGGAGTATATCAAAGAGTGTTACAGTGACAGGTATGGAGTATATCAGAGAGTGTTACAGTGAGTGGTATGGAGTATATCAGAGTGTTACAGTGAGGGGTATGGGGTATATCAGAGTGTTACAATGAGGGGTGTGGGGTATATCAGAGAGTGTTACAGTGAGTGGTATGGAGTATATCAGAGAGTGTTACAGTGAGTGGTGTGGTGTATTTCAGAGTGTTACAGTGAGGTGTGTTGGTATATCAGTGTTACAGTGAGGGGTCTGGGGTTTATCAGTGTTACAGTGATGGGTGTTGGGTATATCAGAGAGTGTTACAGTGAGTTTGTGGAGTATATCAGAGTGTTACAATGATGGGTGTGGGGTATATCAGAGTGTTACAGTGAGGGGTGTGGGGTATATCAGAGTGTTACAGTGAGGGGTCTGGGGTATATCAGAGAGTGCTACAGCGATGGGTGTGGGGTATGCCAGTGTTACAGTGAGGTGTGTGGGGTGTATTAGTGTGTTACAGCGAGGGGTATGGAGTATATCAGAGAGTGTTACAGTGAGGGGTGTGGGGTGTATAAGTGTGTTACAGTGAGGGGTGGCGGGTATATCAGCGAGTGTTACAGTGAGGGGTATGAAGTATATCAGAGAGTGTTACAGTGAGGGGTATGGAGTATATCAGAGAGTGTTACAGTGAGGGGTATGGAGTATATCAGAGAGTGTTACAGTGAAGGGTGTGGGGTATATCAGAGTGTTACAGTGAGGGGAGTGGGGTGTATTAATGTGTTACAGTGAGGGGTGTCGGGTATATCAGAGAGTGTTACAGTGAGGGGTGTGCGGTTTATTAGTGTTTTACAGTGAGGGGTGTGGAGTATATCAGAGAGTTACAGTGAGGGGTGTGGAGTATATCAGAGAGTGTTACAGTGAGGGGTGTGGAGTATATCAGAGTGTTACAGTAAGGGGTGTAGGGTATATCAGAGAGTGTTACAGTGAGGGGTATGGAGTATATCAGCGAGTTACAGTGAGGGATATGGAGTATATCAGAGTGTTACAGTGAGGGGTATGGAGTATATCAGAGTGTTACAGTGAGGGGTATGGAGTATATCAGAGAGTGTTCCAGTGAGGGGTGTGGGGTATATCAGAGAGTGTTACAGTGAGGGTTATGGAGTATATCAGAGAGTTACAGCGAGGGGTATGGAGTATATCAGAGTGTGTTACAGTGAGGGGTGTGGGGTGTATTAGTGTGTTACAGTGAGGGGTGTGGGGTATATCAGAGAGTGTTACAGTGAGAGGTATGGAGTACATCAGAGTGTGTTACAGTGATGGGTGTGGGGTGTATTAGTGTGTTACAGTGAGGGGTATCGGGTATATCTACGAGTGTTACAGTGAGATGTATGAGGTATATCAGAGAGTGTTACAGCGAGGGGTGTAAAGTATATCAGAGAGTGTTACAGTGAGGGGCCTGGGGTATATCAGAGTGTTACAGTGAGGGGTGTGGAGTATATCAGAGATTGTTACAGCGAGGGGTATGGAGTATATCAGTATTACAGTGAGGGGTATGGAGTATATCAGAGAGTGTTACAGTGAGGGGTGTGGGGTATATCAGAGAGTGTTACAGCGAGGGGTATGGAGTATATCAGAGACTGTTACAGTGAGGGGTGTGGGGTATATCAGTGTTTTACAGTGAGGGGTCTGAAGACTATCAGGGAGTGTAACAGTGAGGGGTGTGGGGTATATCAATGTTACAGTGAGGGGTGTGGTGTGTATTAGTGTGTTACAGTGAGAGGTGTGGGGTATATCAGAGTGTTACAGTGAGGGGTATGGAGTATATCAGAGAGTGTTACAGTGAGGGGCCTGGGGTATATCAGAGTGTTACAGTGAGGGGTATGGAGTATATCAGAGAGTGTTACAGTGGGGGGTGTGGAGTATATCAGAGAGTGTTACAGTGAGGGTTATGGAGTATATCAGAGAGTTACATTGAGGGGTATGGAGTATATCAGAGTGTTACAGTGAGGGGTATGGAGCATATCAGAGAGTGTTACAGTGAAGGGTGTGGGGTATATCAGAGTGTTACAGAGAGGGGTGTTGAGTATATCAGAGTGTTACAGTGAGGGGTGTGGAGTATATCAGAGAGTGTTACAGTGAGGGGTGTGCAGTATATCAAAGTGTCACAGTGAGGGGTGCGGAGCATTTCAGAGTGTTACAGTGAGAGGTATGGAGTATATCAAAGAGTGTTACAGTGACAGGTATGGAGTATATCAGAGAGTGTTACAGTGAGTGGTATGGAGTATATCAGAGAGTGTTACAGTGTGGGGTATGGAGTATATCAGAGAGTGTTACAGCGAGCGGTGTGGGTTTATATCAGAGAGTGTTACAGTGAGTGGTATGGAGTATATCAGAGTGTTACAGTGAGGGGTATGGGGTATATCAGAGTGTTACAATGAGGGGTGTGGGGTATATCAGAGAGTGTTACAGTGAGTGGTGTGGTGTATTTCAGAGTGTTACAGTGAGGTGTGTTGGTATATCAGTGTTACAGTGAGGGGTCTGGGGTTTATCAGTGTTACAGTGATGGGTGTTGGGTATATCAGAGAGTGTTACAGTGAGTTTGTGGAGTATATCAGAGTGTTACAATGATGGGTGTGGGGTATATCAGAGTGTTACAGTGAGGGGTGTGGGGTATATCAGAGTGTTACAATGAGCGGTATGGAGTATATCAGAGTGTTACAGTGAGGGGTCTGGGGTATATCAGAGAGTGCAACAGCGATGGGTGTGGGGTATGCTAGTGTTACAGTGAGGTGTGTGGGGTGTATTAGTGTGTTACAGCGAGGGGTATGGAGTATATCAGAGAGTGTTACAGTGAGGGGTGTGGGGTGTATAAGTGTGTTACAGTGAGGGGTGGCGGGTATATCAGCGAGTGTTACAGTGAGGGGTATGAAGTATATCAGAGAGTGTTACAGTGAGGGGTATGGAGTATATCAGAGAGTGTTACAGTGAGGGGTATGGAGTATATCAGAGAGTGTTACAGTGAAGGGTGTGGGGTATATCAGAGTGTTACAGTGAGGGGAGTGGGGTGTATTAATGTGTTACAGTGAGGGGTGTCGGGTATATCAGAGTGTTACAGTGAGGGGTGTGGGGTGTATTAGTGTTTTACAGTGAGGGGTGTGGAGTATATCAGAGAGTTACAGTGAGGGGTGTGGAGTATATCAGAGAGTGTTACAGTGAGGGGTGTGGAGTATATCAGAGTGTTACAGTAAGGGGTGTGGGGTATATCAGAGAGTGTTACAGTGAGGGGTATGGAGTATATCAGCGAGTTACAGTGAGGGATATGGAGTATATCAGAGTCTTACAGTGAGGGGTATGGAGTATATCAGAGTGTTACAGCGAGGGGTATGGAGTATATCAGTGTTACAGTGAGGGGTATGGAGTATATCAGAGAGTGTTCCAGTGAGGGGTGTGGGGTATATCAGAGAGTGTTACAGTGAGGGTTATGGAGTATATCAGAGAGTTACAGCGAGGGGTATGGAGTATATCAGAGTGTGTTACAGTGATGGGTGTGGGGTGTATTAGTGTGTTACAGTGAGGGGTATCGGGTATATCTACGAGTGTTACAGTGAGGGGTATGAGGTATATCAGAGAGTGTTACAGCGAGGGGTGTAAAGTATATCAGAGAGTGTTACAGTGAGGGGCTTGGGGTATATCAGAGTGTTACAGTGAGGGGTATGGAGTATATCAGAGTGTTACAGTGAGGGGTGTGGAGTATATCAGAGATTGTTACAGTGAGGGGTATGGAGTATATCAGAGAGTTACATTGAGGGGATTGGAGTATATCAGAGTGTTACAGTGAGGGGTATGGAGTATATCAGAGAGTGTTACAGTGAAGGGTGTGGGGTATATCAGAGTGCTACAGAGAGGATTGTGGGGTGTATTGGTGTGTTACAGTGAGGGGTGTTGGGTATATCAGAGTGTTACAGTGAGGGGTGTGGAGTATATCAGAGTGTTACAGTGAGGGGTGTGCAGTATATCAGAGTGTTACAGTGAGAGGTATGGAGTATATCAAAGAGTGTTACAGTGACAGGTATGGAGTATATCAGTGAGTGTTACAGCGAGGGTTGTGGGTTTATATCAGAGAGTGTTACAGTGAGGGGTATGGGGTATATCAGAGTGTTACAGTGAGGGGTGTGGGGTATATCAGAGTGTTACAGTGAGGGGTATGGAGTATATCAGAGTGTTACAGTGACGTTTATGGAGTATATCAGAGAGTGTTACAGCGATTGGTATGGAGCATATCAGAGTGTTACAGCGAGGGGTATGGAGTATATCAGAGTGTTACAGTGAGGGGTATGGGGTATATCAGAGAGTGTTACAGTGAGGAGTGTCGGGTATTTCAGAGTGTTACAGTGAGGGGTGTGAGGTATATCAGAGTGTTACAGTGAGGGGTGTGGGATATATCAGTGTTTTACAGTGAGGGGTATGGAGTTTTTCAGAGTGTGTTACAGTGAGGTGTGTTGGGTATATCAGTGTTACAGTGAGGGGTCTGGGGTTTATCAGTGTTACAGTGATGGGTGTTGGGTATATCAGAGAGTGTTACATTGAGTTGTGTGGAGTATATCAGAGTGTTACAATGATGGGTGTGGGGTATATCAGAGTGTTACAGTGAGGGGTCTGGGGTATATCAGAGTGTTACAATGAGGGGTATGGAGTATATCAGAGTGTTACAGTGAGTGGTCTGTGGTATATTAGAGAGTGCTACAGCGAGGGGTGTGGGGTATGTCAGTGTTACAGGGAGGCGTGTGGGGTATATCAGTGTTACAGTGAGGTGTGTGGGGTGTATTAGTGTGTTACAGTGAGGGGTGTGGGGTATATCAGAGAGTGTTACAGTGAGGGGTGTGGAGTATATCAGTGTTACAGTGAGGGGTATGAAGTACATCAGAGAGTATTACAGTGATGGGTGTGGGGTATATCAGGGAGTGTTATAGTTAGTGGTATGGAGTATATCAGAGTGTTACAGTGAGAGGTGTGGAGTATATCAGAGAGTGTTACAGTGAGGGGTGTCGGGCATATCAGAGTGTTACAGTGAGGGGTATGGAGTATATCAGAGAGTGTTACAGTGAGAGGTATGGAGTATATCAGAGTTTTACAGTGAGGGGTGTTGGCTATATCAGAGTGTGTTACAGTGAGGGGTATGGAGTATGTCAGAGAGTGTTACAGTGAGGTCTGTGGAGTATATCAGAATGTGTTACAGTGAGGGGTGTGGGGTATATCAGAGTGTAACAGTGAGGGCTGTGGGGTATATCAGAGAGTGTTACAGTGAGAAGTGTGGGGTATATCAGAGAGTGTTACATTGAGGTGTGGGGTATATCAGTGTCACAGTGAGGGCTGTGGGGTATTCAGAGTGTTACAGTGAGGGGTATGGAGTATATCAGAGTGTTTTACAGTGAGGGGTGTGGGTTATATCAGAGTGTTACAGTGAGGGGTGTGGGGTATATCAGAGAGTGTTACAGTGAGGGGTATGGAGTATATCAGAGAGTTACAGCGAGTGGTATGGGGTATATCAGAGTGTGTTACAGTGAGGGGTATGGAGTATATCAGAGAGTGTTACATTGAGGGGTATGGAGTGTATCAGAGTGTTACATTGAGGGGTGTGGAGTATATCAGAGTGTTCCAGTGAGGGGTGTGGAGTATATCAGACTGTTACAGTGAGGGGTGTGGGGTATATCAGAGACTGTTACAGTGAGGGGTATGGAGTATATCAGTGTTAAAGTGAGGGGTATGGAGTATATCAGAACGTTACAGTGAGGGTTATGGACTATATCAGAGTGTTACAGTGAGGGGTATGGAGTATATCAGAGTGTTACAGCGAGGGCTATGGAGTATATCAGAGTGCTACAGTGAGAGGTATGGAGTATATCAGAGAGTGTTACAGTGAGGGGTATGGAGTATATCAGAGAGTGTTACAGTGAAGGGTGTGGGGTATATCAGAGTGTTACAGTGAGAGGTATGGAGTATATCAAAGAGTGTTACAGTGACAGGTATGGAGTATATCAGAGATTGTTACAGTGAGGGATGTGGAGTATATCAGAGAGTGTTACAGTGAGGGGTATGGAGTATATCAGAGTATTTTACATTGAGGGGTATGGAGTATATCAGTGAGTGTTACAGCGAGGGTTGTGGGTTTATATCAGAGAGTGTTACAGTGAGGGGTGTGGGGTATATCAGAGAGTGTTACAGTGAGGGGTATGGAGTATATCAGAGTGTTACAGTGACGTTTATGGAGTATATCAGAGAGTGTTACAGCGATTGGTATGGAGCATATCAGAGTGTTACAGCGAGGGGTATGGAGTATATCAGTGTGTTACAGTGAGGGTTGTGGGGTATATCAGAGTGTTACAGTGAGTGGTATGGAGTATATCAGTGTGTTACAGTGACGGGTATGGAGTATTTCATTGTTACAGCGATTGGTATGGAGCATATCAGAGTGTTACAGTGAGGGGTGTGGGGTATATCAGAGAGTGTTACAGTGAGTGGTGTGGTGTATTTCAGAGTGTTACAGTGAGGGGTGTGGGGTATATCAGAGAGTGTTACAGTGAGGGGTGTGGGGTATATCAGAGTGTCACAGTGACGGGTATGGAGTATTTCATTGTTACAGTGAGGGGTATGGAGTATATCAGAGAGTGTTACAGTGAGAGGTATGGAGTATATCAGAGAGTGTTACAGTGAGGGGTCTGGGGTATATCAGAGTGTTACAATGAGGGGTATGGAATATATCAGAGTGTTACAGTGAGTGGTCTGTGGTATATCAGAGAGTGCTACAGCGAGGGGTGTGGGGTATGTCAGTGTTACAGTGAGGCGTGTGGGGTATATCAGTGTTACAGTGAGGTGTGTGGGGTGTATTAGTGTGTTACAGTGAGGGGTGTGGGGTATATCAGAGTGTTACAGTGAGGGATGTGGAGTATATCAGTGTTACAGTGAGGGGTATGGAGTATATCAGAGAGTGTAACAGTGAGGGGTATGAGAGAAATCAGAGAGTGTTACAGTGAGGTCTGTGGAGTATATCAGAATGTGTTACAGTGAGGGGTGTGGGGTATATCAGAGAGTGTTACAGTGAGGGTTGTGGGGTATATCAGAGAGTGTTACAGTGAGCGGTGTGTGGTATATTTAAGAGTGTTACAGTGAGGGGTGTGGGTTATATCAGAGTGTTACAGTGAGGGGTGTGGGGTATAACAGAGTGTTACAGTGAGGGGTATGGAGTATATCAGAGTGTTACAGTGAGGGGTACGGAGTATATCAGAGAGTTACAGCGAGTGGTATGGGGTATATCAGAGTGTGTTACAGTGAGGGGTATGGAGTATATCAGAGAGTGTTACAGTGAGGGGTATGGAGTATATCAGAGAGTGTTACAGTGAGGGGTATGGAGTATATCAGAGAGTTACAGCGAGTGGTATGGGGTATATCAGAGTGTGTTACAGTGAGGGGTATGGAGTATATCAGAGAGTGTTACATTGAGGGGTATGGAGTGTATCAGAGTGTTACATTGAGGGGTGTGGAGTATATCAGAGTGTTCCAGTGAGGGGTGTGGAGTATATCAGACTGTTACAGTGAGGGGTGTGGGGTATACCAGAGACTGTTACAGTGAGGGGTATGGAGTATATCAGAGTGTTACAGTGAGGGGTATGGAGTATATCAGTGTTAAAGTGAGGGGTATGGAGTATATCAGAACGTTACAGTGAGGGGTATGGAGTATATCAGAGTGTTACAGTGAGGGGTATGGAGTATATCAGAGTGTTTCAGAGTGAGGGGTGTGGGGTATGTCAGAGAGTGTTACAGTGAGGGGTGTGTGTTTATCTGAGTGTTACAGTGAGGGGTATGGAGTATATCAGAGAGTGTTACATTGAGGGGGATGGAGTATATCAGAGTATTACAGTGAGGGGTATGGAGTATATCAGTGTTAAAGTGAGGGGTATGGAGTATATCAGAATGTTACAGTGAGGGGTATGGAGTATATCAGAGTGTTACAGCGAGGGCTATGGAGTATATCAGAGTGCTACAGTGATTGGTGTTGGCTATATCAGAGAGTGTTACAGTGAGGGGTATGGAGTATGTCAGAGAGTGTTACAGTGAGGGCTGTGCGGTATATCAGAGTGTTACAGTGAGGGGTATGGAGTATATCAGAGAGTGTTACAGTGAGGGCTGTGCGGTATATCAGAGTGTTACAGTGAGGGGTATGGAGTATATCAGAGAGTGTTACAGTGAGGGGTATGAGATATATCAGAGTGTTACACTGAGGGGTATGGAGTATATCAGAGTGTGTTACAGTGAGGGGTGTGGGGTATATCAGAGTGTTACAGTGAGGGTTGTGGGGTATATCAGTGAGTGATACAGTGAGGGCTGTGGGGTATATCAGAGAGTGTTACAGTGAGAAATGTGGGGTATATCAGAGAGTGTTACAGTGAGGTGTGGGGTATATCAGAGTGTTACAGTGAGGGCTGTGGGGTATATCAGAGAGTGTTACAGTGAGAACTGTGGGGTATATCAGAGTATTACATTGAGGGTTATGGAGTATATCAGAGTGTTACAGTGAGGGGTATGAAGTATATCATAGTGTTACAGCGAGGGGTATGGAGTATATCAGAGAGTGTTACAGCGAGGGGTATGGAGTATATCATAGTGTTACAGCGAGGGGTATGGAGTATATCAGAGTGTTTCAGCGAGGGGTATGGAGTATATCAGAGAGTGTTACAGTGTGGGGTGTGGATTATATATGAGTGTTACAGTGAGGGGTGTGGGGTATATCAGAGAGTGTTACAGTGAGGGGTGTCGGGGATATCACAGTGTTACAGTGAGGGTTATGGAGTATATCAGAGAGTGTTACAGCGAGGGGTATGGAGTATATCGGAGTGTTACAGTGAGGGGTGTGGCTTATATCAGAGAGTGTTACAGTGAGGGGTGTGGGGTATATCAGAGAGTGTTACAGTGAGGGGTGTGGGGTATATCAGAGAGTGTTACAGTGAGGGGTGTCGGGAATATCACAGTGTTACAGTGAGGGTTATGGAGTATATCAGAGAGTGTTACAGTGAGGGCTGTGTGGTATATCAAAGAGTGTTACAGTGAGGGCTGTGGGGTATATCAGAGAGTGTTACAGTGAGAAGTGTGGGGTATATCAGAGTGTTACAGTGAGGTGTATGGAGTATATCAGAGTGTTACAGTGAGGGGTGTGGGGTACATCAGAGAGTGTTACAGTGAGGGGTGTCGCGTATATCACAGTGTTACAGTGAGGGGTATGGAGTATATCAGAGTGTTACAGTGAGGGGTATGGAGTATATCAGAGTGTTACAGTGAGGGGTATGGAGTATATCGGAGTGTTACAGTGAGGGGTGTGGCGTATATCAGAGAGTGTTACAGTGAGGGGTGTAGGGTATATCAGAGAGTGTTACAGTGAGGGGTTTGGGGTATATTTGAGAGTGTTACAGTGAGGGGTGTGGGGTATATCCGAATGTTACAGTGAGGTGTATGGAGTATATCAGAGTGTTACAGTGAGGGGTGTGGGGTATATCAGAGTGTTACAGTGAGGGGTGTGGGGTATATCAGTGTTTTACAGTGAGGGGTAAGGAGTATATCAGAGAGTGTTACATTGAGGGGTATGGAGTATATCAGAGTGTTACATTGAGGGGTGTGGAGTATATCAGTGTTACAGTGAGGGGTGTGGAGTATATCAGAGTGTTACAGTGATGGTGTGGCTATATCAGAGAGTGTTAACAGTGAGGGGTATGGAGTATGTCAGAGAGTGTTACAGTGAGGAGTGTGAGGTATATCGAGTGTGACAGTGAGAGGGTGTGGAGTATAGTCAGAGGTGTTACAGTGATGGGTGTGAGTATATCAGAGAGTTTACAGTGAGGGGTATGGAGTATACCTATAGTGTTACAGCGAGCGGTCCTGGAGTATATCAGGGAGTGTTACAGTGAGGGGTGTGGAGCTATATCCATACAGTGTTACAGTGAGCGGGTGTCGGGGTATATCAGAGAGTGTTACAGTGAGGGGTCGGGGATATCAGAGAGTTATCAGTGAGGGTTATGGGGTATATCCGAGAGTTACAGTGAGGTGTATGGAGTATATCAGAGTGTTACAGTGAGGGGTGTGGCGTATATCAGAGAGTGTTACAGTGAGGGGTGTGGGGTATATCAGAGAGTGTTACAGTGAGGGGTGTGGTGTATATCAGAATGTTACAGTGAGGGGTGTGGAGTATATCAGAGTGTTACAGTGAGGGGTGTGGGTATATCAGAGTGTTACAGTGAGGGGTGTGGGGTATATCAGAGTGTTACAGTGAGGGGTATGGAGTATATCAGAGAGTGTTACAGTGAGAGGTATGGAGTATATCAGAGTGTTACAGTGAGGGGTATGGAGTATATCAGAGTGTTACAGTGAGGGGTGTGGAGTATATCAGAGAGTGTTACAGTGAGAGGGTATGGAGTATATCAGAGAGTGTTACAGTGAGGTGTGTGGAGTATATCGAGAGTGTTACAGTGAGAGGTATGGAGTATATCAGAGAGTGTTACAGTGAGGGGTATGGAGTATATCACAGAGTGTTACAGTGAGGGGTGTGGAGTATATCAGAGAGTGTTACAGTGAGCGGTATGAAGTATATCAGAGTTTTACAGTGAAGGGTATGGTGTATATCAGAGTGTTACAGTGAGGGGTGAGGAGTATATCAGAGTGTTACAGTGAGGGGTGTGGAGTATATCAGAGAGTGTTACAGTGAGGGGTGTGGAGTATATCAGAGAGTGTTGCAGTTAGGGGTATGGAGTATATCAGAGAGTGTTACAGTGAGGGGTATGGAGTATATCAGTGTTACAGTGAGGGGTATGGAGTATATCAGAGTGTTACAGCGAGGGGTATGGAGTATATCAGAGAGTGTTACAGTGAGGGGTGTGGGGTATATCAGAGTGTTACAGTGAGGGATGTGGAGTATATGAGTGTTCCAGTGAGGGGTATGGAGTATATCAGAGAGTGTTACAGTGAGGGGTGTGGGGTAGACAGTGAGTGTTACAGTGAGGGGTATGGAGTATATCAGAGTGTTACAGTGAGGGGTATGGAGTATATCAGAGAGTGTTACAGTGAGAGGTATGGAGTATACCAGATAGTGTTACAGTGAGGGTCCTGGAGTATATCAGAGAGTGTTACAGTGAGGGGTATGGAGCATATCATACAGTGTTACAGTGAGCGGTGTCGGGTATATCAGAGAGTGATACAGTGAGGGGTATGGAGTATATCAGAGAGTGTTACAGTGCGGGGTGTGGGGTATATCAGAGTGTTAAAGTAAGGGGTGTGGGGTATATCAGTGTTTTACAGTGAGGGGTATGGAGTATATCAGAGTGTTACAGTGAGGGGTGTGTAGTATATCAGAGAGTGTTACAGTGAGAGGTATGGAGTATATCAGAGAGTGTTACAGTGAAGGGTATGGAGTATATCAGTGTTACAGTGAGGGGTGTGTAGTATATCAGAGAGTGTTACAGTGAGGGGTATGGAGTATATCAGAGAGTGTTACAGTGAGGGGTGTGGGGTATATCAGTGTTTTACAGTGAGGGGTATGGAGTATATCAGAGAGTGTTACAGTGAGAGGTATGGAGTATATCAGAGTGTTACAGTGAGGGGTATGGAGTATATCAGAGTGTTACAGTGAGGGGTATGGAGTATATCAGAGTGTTACAGTGAGGGGTGTGGAGCATATCAGAGAGTGTTACAGTGAGAGGTATTGAGTATTTCAGAGAGTGTTACAGTGAGGGGTGTGTAGTATATCAGAGAGTGTTACAGTGAGAGTTATGGAGTATATCACAGAGTGTTACAGTGAGGGGTGTGGAGTATATCAGAGAGTGTTACAGTGAGCGGTATGGAGTATATCAGTGTTTTACAGTGAAGGGTATGGTGTATATCAGAGTGTTACAGTGAGGGGTGTGGTGTATATCAGAGAGTGGTACAGTTAGGGGTATGGAGTATATCAGAGAGTGTTACAGTGAGAGGTATGGAGTATATCAGAGAGTGTTACAGTGAGGGGTGTTGGGTATATCAGAGAGTGTTACAGTGAGAGGTATGGAGTATACCAGATAGTGTTACAGTGAGGGCTCCTGGAGTATATCAGAGAGTGTTACAGTGAGGGGTATGGAGCATATCATACAGTGTTACAGTGAGCGGTGTCGGGTATATCAGAGAGTGTTACAGTGAGGGGTGTGGAGTATATCAGAGAGTTTTACAGTGAGCGGTATGGAGTATACCAGAGTGTTACAGTGAAGGGTATGGAGTATATCCGAATGTTACAGTGAGGGGTGTGGAGTATATCAGAGTGTTACAGTGCGGGGTGTGGGGTATATCAGAGTGTTACAGTGAGGGGTGTGGGGTATATCAGTGTTTTACAGTGAGGGGTATGGAGTATATCAGAGAGTGTTACAGTGAGAGGTATGGAGTATATCAGAGTGTTACAGTGAGGGGTATGGAGTATATCAGAGTGTTACAGTGAGGGGTATGGAGTATATCAGAGTGTTACAGTGAGGGGTGTGGAGTATATCAGAGTGTTACAGTGAGAGGTATTGAGTATTTCAGAGAGTGTTACAGTGAGGGGTATGGAGTATATCAGAGAGTGTTACAGTGAGCGGTATGGAGTATATCAGTGTTTTACAGTGAAGGGTATGGTGTATATCAGAGTGTTACAGTGAGGGGTGTGGGGTACATCAGAGAGTGTTACAGTGAGGGGTATGGAGTATATCAGAGAGTGTTACACCGAGGGGTGTGGGTTTATATCAGAGAGTGTTACAGTGAGGGGTATGGGGTATATCAGAGAGTGTTACAGTGACGGGTGTGGGGTATATCAGAGAGTGTTACAGTGAGGGGTATATCAGAGTGTTACAGTGAGGGGTGTGGAGTATAGCACAGTGTAACAGTGAGGGGTGTTGGATATATCGGGGAGTGTTACAGTGAGGGGTGTGGGGTATATCAATGTTTTACAGTGAGGGGTGTGGAGTACATCAGAGTGTTACAGTGAGTGGTATGGAGTATATCAGAGAGTGTTACAGTGAGGGGTGTGGGGTATATCAGTGTTACAGTGAGGGGTGTGGAGTATATCAGTGTTTTACAGTGAGGGGTGTGGAGTATATCAGAGTGTTACAGTGAGGGGTGTTGGGTATATCAGAGAGTGTTACAGTGAGGGGTGTGGGGTATATCAGTGTTTTACAGTGAGGGGTGGGGAGTATATCAGAGTGTTACAGTGAGTTGTATGGAGTATATCAGAGAGTGTTACAGTGAGGGGTGTGGGATATATCAGTGTTGCAGTGAGGGGTGTGTGGTATATCAGTGTTTTACAGTGAGGGGTGTGGAGTATATCAGAGTGTTACAGTGAGGCGTGTTGGGTACATCAGAGAGTGTTACAGTGAGGGGTGTGCGGTATATCAGGGAGTGTTACAGTGAGGGGTGTGGGGTATATCAGTGTTTTACAGTGAGGGGTATGGAGTATATCAGAGTGTTACAGTGAGGGGTATGGAGTATATCAGAGTGTTACAGTGAGGGCTGTGGTGTATATCAGAGTGTTACGGTGAGGGGTGTGGGGTATATCAGAGTGTTACAGTGAGGGTTATGGAGTATATCAGAGTGTTGCAGCGAGGGGTATGGAATATATCAGAGAGTATTACAGTGAGGGGTGTGGGGTATATCAGAGTGTTATAGTGAGGGGTATGGAGTATATAAGAGAGTGTTACAGTGAGGGGTGTGGTTTGTATCAGAGTGTTATAGTGAGGGGTGTGTGGTATATCAGATTATTACAGTGATGGGTGTGGGGTACATGAGAGTATTGCAGTGAGGGGTGTGGGGCATATTAAATTGTTACAGCGAGGTGTGTGGGGTATATCAGAGTGTTAAAGGGAGGTGAGTTGGGTATATGGGTCTGTTGCAGTGAGAGGTTTGGGATATGTAAGAGAATTTAAGTGAATGTTGTGGGGTATATCAGAATGTTAAAGGGTTGGGAGTGGGGTATATCGGTCTGTTAGTGAGAGGTTTGAAATATGTAAGAGAGGATTAAATTATGGGGTATATCAGAGTGGTAATGAGGTGTGTGAGGTATATCAGAGTGTTAAATTGAGGGGAGCGGCGTATATCAGAGTGTTACCAAAAGGGGTGTGGGGTATATCGGTGTGTTACACGGAGGCATGTGTGGGGTATATCAGAGTGTTGTAATCAGGAGAGTTGTTTTGCATCAGATTATACAGTGATGGGTGTGGGGTACATGAGAGTATTGCAGTGAGGGGTGTTGGGCATATCAGAGTGTTACAGTGAGGGGTGTGGTGTATAACAGAGTGTTACAGTCAGGGGTCTGGGGTTATATCAGTGTGTTACATTGAGGGGTGTGGGGTATATCAGAGTGTTACAGCGAGGGAATGGAGTATATCACAAAGTGTTACAGTGAGGGGCGTGGGGTATTTCCAGAGGGATAGAATTGCAAAGCAGGGAGGTTATGTTAAACTTGTACTGACCCTGAGTTAGATGATACTTGGAGTACTGTGAAAAGCTCTGGTCTCCATATTATTACGAGGGGCCCAATGGCCAACTCCTGCTCTTATTTCTTATGTTCTTAATATAGAGGCACTGGAGAAGGAGATTTGTAAGGATGATCCTAGAACTGAGAGGATATACTTATCAGGAAAGGCTGAACAGGCTGGGTCTCCTTTTTCTTGAAGAAAGAGAATGCTGATGGATGACCGGATAGAGGTCTTTAAGATTATGAGAAGGTTATAAAGGGTGGTCGTGGAGAAAATGTTTCCACTTGTGGGAGTCCAAAACTGGAGATCATCAATATAAGATAGTCACTAATAAATCCAATGGAGAATTCAGGACAAATTTTTCACCCAAAGAGAGGTGAGAATGTGGAACTCGCTACCACAGGGAGTAGTGGAGGCGGATAGTACAGATGCATTTAAGGAGAAGCTCGATAAACACATGAGGGAGAAAGGAATATAAGGTTATGCTAATAGAATTAGATGAAGAGGGGTGAGAGGAGGCTTGTGTGGGGAATAAACACCGGCACAAACCAATTGGGCAGAATAGGTCAGAGGAAGAGTAAATCTACCCCAACACTGCCCCATCAAACTCTCCCAGGACAGGCACAACACGACTTAGACACAGTGTAAATCTCCCTCAGCACTGTCCCATCAAACACTCCCAGGGCATTTTCAGCAAAGGTTAGATACAGAGTAAAGGTCCCTCTACACTGGCCCAACAA
Source organism: Squalus acanthias (assembly GCA_030390025.1). Taxonomy (NCBI): domain Eukaryota; kingdom Metazoa; phylum Chordata; class Chondrichthyes; order Squaliformes; family Squalidae; genus Squalus; species Squalus acanthias. The sequence continues at coordinate 83,497 of JASTWF010000254.1, read as the reverse complement.
ACTCAGGGCAGGTACAGCATGGGTTAGATACAGAATAAAGGTCCCTCTACAGTGTCCAAGCAAACTCTCACAGGGCAGGTACAGCACGGGTTAGATACAGAGTAAAGCTCATCTCTGCACGGTCCCATCAAACACTCCCTTGGCTAGTTCAGACCATGTTTGATACAGGGTAGAGCTCCCCCTACACTGTCCCTTCAAACCCGTCCAGGACAGGCAGACCACGAGTTAGACACAGAATAAAGCTGCATCAACACTGTCCCATCAACACGCCCAGGGCAGGTACAGCACTGGTTAAATACAGAGTAAAGCGCTCTCTGCACTGTCCCATAAAACTCTCCCAGGGCAAGTACAACACGGGTTAGATACAGAGTAAAGCTCCCTCTACACTATCCCATCAAACACTCGCAGGGCAATTTCAGCACAGGTTAGATACAAAGTAATTCTCACTCGACACTGTCCCATCAAACACTCCCAGGGCATGTTCAGAACATGTTTGACAGAGTAAAGTTCCCTCTAAACTGTCCCGCCAAACACTCCCAGGGCAGGTGCGGCACGCGTTAGATACAGAGTAAAGCTCCCTCTACACTGTCCCATAAAAGGACCTCAGGGCAGGTTCAGTCCATGTTTGAAACATAGAAAAATAGGAGCAGGAGTCGGCCATTCGGCCTTTCGAGCCTGCTCCGCCATTCAACATGATCATGGCTGCTCCTCTATCTCAGTACCAAATTCCCGGTCTCTCCCCATACCCCTTGATGCCTTTTGTGTCTAGAAATCTATCTCCTGCTTAAATATATTCAGTGATTTGGACACCACAGCCTCTGTGGTAGAGAATTCCACAGGTTCACCACCCTCTGAGTGAATATATTTCTCCTCATCTCAGTCCTTAATTTCCTACCCCGTATCCTGAGACTGGGACCCCTCGTTCTAGACACCCCAGCCAGGGGAAACATCCTCCCTGCATCCAGTCTGTCTAGCACTGTCAGAATTTTATACCTTTCAATCAGATGCCCATTCCTTCTTCTAATCTCTAGTGAATACAGGCCTAGTCGACCCAACCTCTCCTAAAACGACAGTCCTGTCATCCCAGGAATCAGTCTGTTGAACCTTCGCTGCACCCCATCTGTGGCAAATATATCCTTTCTTCGGTAGGGAGACCAAAACAGCACACAGTACACCAGGTGTGGTCTCACCAAGTCCCGGTATAACTGTAGTAAGACATTCTTGCTCCTGTACTCAAATCCTCTTGCAATGAACGCCAACATACCGTTTGATACAGAGTAAAGCTTCCTCTACACTGTTCCATCAAACCTGTCCAGGACAGGCACAACATGGGTTAGATACAGAGCAAAGATTCCTCTACACTGTCAAATCAAACACTGCCAGGGCAGGTACAGCGTAGGTTAGATACAGAGTAAAGCTCCATTTACACTGTCCCATCAAAGACTCCCAGGGTAGGTACAGCACCGGTTAGATACAGAGTAAAGCTCCCTCTACACTGTCCCATCAAACACTCCCATGGCAGGTTCAAAAGTGAGAAGTCGCACAACACCAGGTTATAGTCCAACAGTTTTATTTGAAATCACAAGCTTTCGGAGCGCTGCTCCTTCGTCAGGTGAAGTAAAGTAATACAAATCGACACAGCATATATAGACAGAGATCAACGCATGTGAAGCGTACAATGTCAGACAACGACATTTAATCCTCCTGACTGCCTTTTGTCACACCTCGGCAGATAAACAATCAGGTCAGCCAGGAAGGCACCACATCAAAGACATAGCAAGATACAACTGAGACAATGAGGTGGGGTTACAGGGGGTCTAATGTGTCAAAAGCTGCAGTCGGTATGGAAAACGATAAACTTTAAATTGTTTACTTTTTTTTACTGGCTGACCTGATTGTTTATCTGCCGAGCTGTGACAAAAGGCAGTCAGGAGGATTAAATGTAGTCGTCTGCCATTGTAAGTTACACATGCATTGTTCTCTGTCTATATATGCTTTGTCGATTTGTATTCCTTTACTTCACCTGACGAAGGAGCAGCGCTCCGAAAGCTCGTGATTTCAAATAAAACTGTTGGACTATAACCTGGTGTTGTGCGACTTCTCACATTTGTCCACCCCAGTCCAACACCGGCATCTCCACATCATGGCAGGTTCAGACCACGTTTGATACAGAGTAAATCTCCCTCTGAACTGTCCCAGAAAAACACTCCCAGGGCAGGTTCAGACCACGTTTGATACAGCGTAAAGAACCCTCTACACTGTCCCATTAAACCCATCCAGGACAGGCAGAACACGAGTAAGACAGATTAAAACTCCCTCGACACTATTCCATCAAACTCTCCCAGAGCAGGTACAGCGTGTGTTAGATACAGACTAAAGCTGCCTCTACAGCGTCCCATCAAACCCTTCCAAGACAGGCACAACACGAGTTAGACACAAAGTAAAGTTGCAACAACACTGGCCCATCAAACTCTCCCAAAGCAGGTGCAGCATGTATTCGATACAGATTAAAGCTCCGTTTACACTGTCCCATCAAACACTCTCAGGGCAGGTAAAGCACAGGGCAGATACAGAGTGAACCTCCCTCTACAATGTAACATCAAACACTCTCAGGGCAGGTACAGCAGGGGTTAGATATAGAGAAAAACTCTCTACACTGTCCCATCAAAAAATCCCAGGGCAGGTTCAGACAATGTTTGGTACAGAGTAAAGCTCTGAAATTAATATTTTGCAACTGTGTTCACTATGGAGAAGGATGATGGAGGCATAGAAATCAGACAGGGGAATTGTGATATACTTGAACAAATTAGTATTGAGAGGGAGGAGGTACTAGCGGTTTTTGCGGGCTTAAAAGTGAATAAATCACCAGGTCCTGACGGGATGTATCCCAGGCTGCTGTGTGAGGCAAGGGAGGAGACTGCAGGGGCTCGGACTCAAATTTTCAGAACCTCTCTGACCACAGGGGAGGTGCCAGAGGACTGGAGAACAGCTAACGTAGTACCATTGTTCAAGAAGGGTAGTAGGGATAAAGCAGGGAATTACAGGCCAGTGAGCCTCACATCAGTGATAGGGAAATTATTGGAAAAAATTCTGAGGGACAAAATTAGTCTCCACTTGGAGAGGCAAGGATTAATCAGGGATAGTCAGCATGGCTTTTATCAGGGGGAGATCATATCGAACCAATTTGATTGAATTTTTTGAAGGGGTGACTAGGTGTGTGAATGACGATAGTGCAGTTGATGTCGTCTACATGGTCTTCAGTAAGGCTTTTGATAAAATCCCACATGGGAGACTGGTCAAGAAGGTAAGAGGCCATGGGATCCAGGGCAATTTGGCACATTGGATTAAAATTGGCTTAGTGGCAGGAGGCAGATGGTGATGGTCGAAGGTTGTTTTTGTGACTGGAAGCCTGTGTCCAGTGGTGTAACGCAGGGATCGGTGCTGGGTCCTTTGCTGTTTGTAGTGTACATTAATGATTTAGATATGAATGTAAGTTCGCAGATGACACGAAAATTGGTGGAGTGGTAAATAGCGAGGAGGGAAGCCTCAGGCTACAGGACGATATAGACGGGATGGTTCGATGGGCAGAACAGTGGCAAATGGAATTTAACCCTGAAAACTGTGAGGTGATGCATTCTGGGAGGACAAACAAGGCAAGGGAATACACAATGAATGGTAGGACCCTAGGAAGGACAGAGGATCAGAGGGCCCTTGGTGTGCATGTACATAGATCCATGAAGGCAGCAGGACAGGTAGATAAGGTGGTTAAAAAGGCATATTGGATACTTGCCTTCATTAGCCGAGGCATAGAATATAAGAGCAGGGACGTTATGATGGAGCTGTACAAAACGCTGGTTAGGCCACAGCTGGAATACTGTGTGCAGTTCTGGTCACCACACTATAGGAAGGATGTGATTGCATTGGAGATGGTGCAGAGGAGATTCACCTGGATGTTACCTGGGCTGGAGCGTTTCAGCAGTGAAGAGAGACTGGACAGGATGGGGTTGTTTTCCTTAGAGCAGAGAAGGCTGAGGGGGGACCTGATTGAGGTGTACAAAATTATGAGGGGCATAGCTAGGGTGGTAAAAAGGAAATTCTTCCGTTCGTAGAGGGGTCAATAACCAGGGTGCATAGTTTCAAGGTAAGGGGCAGGAGGTTTAAAGGGGATTTGAGGCAAATCTTTTTCACCCAGAGGGTGGGTGAAATCTGGAGCTCACTCCCTTAAAGGGTGGTAGAGGCAGGAACGCTCACAACATTGAAGAAGCATTTAGATGAGCACTTGAAACGCCATAGCATACAAGGCTACGGACCAAGTACTGGAAAATGAGTTTGGAATAGATAGGGCTTGATGGCCGGTGCAGACACGATGGGCCGAAGGGCCTCTTTCTGTGCTGTATAACTCTATAAAGACTTCAGGGCAGGTACAGTACGGTTTAGATACAGAGTAAAGCCCCCTCAATAACGTCCCATCAAACATTCCCAAGGACAGGAACAGCAGGGGTTAGAAACAGAGTCAAGCTCCCTCTACACTGTCCCATCAACATTCCCAGGGCAGGCACAGCAGGGGTTAGGTACAGAGTGAAGCTCCCGCTACACTGTCCCATCAAACACTCCCAGGGCAGGTACAGCATGTTTTAGATTCAGTGTAAAGCTGTCACTAAACTGTCCCATCAAACACTCCCAGGGCAGGATCAGACCAAGTTTGATACAGTGTAAAGCTCCCTCTACACTGTCCCATCAAAGACTCCCAGGGCAGGCACAGCAGGGTTTAGAAACAGAGTAAATCTCCCTCTACACTGACCCATCAAACACTCCCAGGGCAGATACAGCACGGGTTAGATACAGAGTAAAGCTCCCTCTACACTGTCCCATCAAACACTCCTCGGGCAGGTACATCATGGGTTAGATACAGAGTAAAGCTCCCTCTACACTGTCATATCAAACTCTCCCAGGGCCTGTACAGCACGGGTTAGATACAGTGTAAAGCTCCCTCTACACTGTCCCAGCAACTCAATCCCAGGACACGTGTAATACGGGTTAGATGCTGAGTAACGCTCCCTCTACACTGTCCCATCAAACACTGCCAGAGCAGGTACTGCACGGATTAGATACAGAGTAAAGCTCCCTCTACACTGTCCCATCAAACACTTCCAGAGCAGGTACAGCATGTGTTAGATACAGAGTAAAGCTCCCTCTACACTGTCCCATCAAACACTCCCAGGGCAGGTACAGCATGTGTTAGATTCAGAGTAAAGCTGTCACTAAACTGTCCCATCAAACACTCCCAGGGGAGGTTCAGACCAAGTTTGATACAGAGTAAAGCTCCCTCTAGACTGTCCCATCAAACACTCCCGGGGCAGGTACACCATGGGTTAGATACAGAGTAAAATTCCCTCTACACTATCCCATCAAACACCCACAGGGCAGGTTCAGACGATGTTTCGTACTTATTAAAGCTCCCTCTGCACTATCCCATCAAACACTCCCAGGGCAGGTAAAGCAGGATTAGATACAGAGTAAAGCTCCCTCTACACTATCCCATCAAATCACTCCCACGACAGGCACAGCACGGGTTAGATACAGATAAAGCTCCCTCTAAACTATCCAATCAAACCCTCTCAGGGCAGGTACAGCACGCGTTAGATAGAGTAAAGCTCTCTCCACACTGTCACATCAAACACTCCCACTGCAGGTACAGCATAGCTTAGACACAAAGTAAAGCTCCCTGTACAATGTCCCATCAAATGCTCCCAGGGCAAGTACAGCGTCTATTAGATGCAAAGTAAAGCTGCCTCTACACTGTCCCATCAAACACTCCCAGGGCAGGTTCAGACCACGTTTGATACAGTGTAAAGCTGCTTCTACACTGTCCCATCAAACACTCCCAGGGCAGGTAAAGCACGGGTTAGATAAAGAGTAAAGCTCACTCTACAATGTCCCATCAAACATTCCTCGGGCAGGTAGATCAGTAGTTGGGAAAATGCTGGAATCTATTATAAAGGATGCAGTAACTGGGCACTTAGAAACTAATAGTAAGATTGGGCAGAGTCAACATGGATTTATGATTGGGAAATCCTATTTGACAAACATATTGGAGTTCTTGGAGGATGTAACTAGTGGAGTAGACAAAGGGGAACCGGTAGATGTGGTGTATCTGGATTTTCATAAGACCTTCGATAAGGTCCCACACAAGAGGTTGGTGAACGAAATGAGGGCACATGGAATTGGGTGTAATATACTAGCATGGTTTGAGAATTGGTTAACAGACAGAAAACAAAGAGTAGGGAAAAACGGGTCTTTTTCAGGATGGCAGGCTGCGACTAGTGGTGTACCGCAAGGATCGGTGCTTGGGCCTCAGCTATTCACAATCTATACCAAGGATTTGAATGAGGGGACTAAATGTAACATTTCCAAATTTGCTGATGATACAAAGCTAGGTGGCAGTGTCAGTTGTGAAGAAGATGTGAAGAGACTTCACGGGGATCTCAAAGGGCTCAGTGAGGGGCGTGAAAATGGCAGATGGAATATAATGTCGATAAATGTGAAGTTATCCAGTTTGGTAGACAAAACAGAAAGGCAGAGTATTTCCTAAATGGTGAAAGATTGGGGAACGCAGATGCACAAAGGGACCTGGGTGTCCTTGTACATGAGTCATTGAAAGTGAATGTGCAGAGTAAAGCTTCCTCTACACTGTCCCATCAAACTTTCCCAGGGCAGGTACAGCGGGAGATGGAAACAGAGCAAAGCTCCCTCTACACTATCCCATCAGACACTTCCAGGATGCATTCAGACCATGTGTGATACAGAGTAAAGCTCCCTTTACACTGTCCCATCAAACCCGTCCAGGACAGGGAGAACACGAGTTCGACAGAGTGAAGCACCCTCTTTACTGTCCAATCAAACACTCCCAGGACAGGTGCAGCACGGATTAGATACAGATTAAAGCTCCCTCTACTCTGTCCCATCAAACGCTCCCAGGTCAGGTGCAGCACGGATTAGATACAGATGAAAGCTGCCTCTACACTGTCCCATCAAATCACTCCCAGGACACGTATAATACGGGTTAAATGCAGTGTAAAGCTGCCTGTATACTGTCCCATCAAACCCTTCCAAGACAGGCACAACAAGAGTTAGATACAGAGTTAAGCTCCCTCTACAGTTTCCCATCAACACTCGCAGGGCAGGTACAGTACACGTTAGATACAGCATAAAGCTCCCTCACTAGAAGGAGAAACACCACGGGACACACTCACTGGAAGTCGACACACAGCGGGACACACTCACTGGAAGGAGGCACCGCGGGACACACTCAATGGAAGGAGACACACCGCGGGACACACTCACTGGAAGGAGACACACCGCGGGACACACTCGTTGGAAGGAGACACACCGCGGGACACACTCGCTGGAAGGAGACACACCGCGGGACACACTCGCTGGAAGGAGACACACCGCGGGACACACTCACTGGAAGGAGACACACCGCGGGACACACTCACTGGAAGGAGACACACCGCGGGCCACACTCACTGGAAGGAGACACACCGCGGGCCACACTCACTGGAAGGAGACACACCGCGGGCCACACTCACTGGAAGGAGACACACCGCGGGACACACTCACTGGAAGGAGACACACCGCGGGACACACTCACTGGAAGTAGACACACCGTGTGACACACTCACTGGAAGGAGCCACACCGCGGGCCACACTCACTGGAAGGAGGCACACGATCAGAAGGGCGGGGCCCAGGGGCGATGGAGGGGCCCGGGGGCGAGGTCGATGCCCAGGAGTGGCGCAGCGGGGTCGGGAGGACCACACTGCAGCCTATGAATCCCAGGCAGAGAGGACCTGCGGGAAGAGGGAGGAGGACAGTAGGAGTGGGTTTGTGTGTGTGTGCTCGGCCGATGTAGCAGAGCCTGGTATCCAATCGTCTTGGATCCTCTTGCCATTGGACCAAGACCTTGCTCTGTCAAGCCTGTGTGGTAGCCGGTGTGCAACGGCCTCCACACATTAAAAGAATTCACGCACAGTATCTTCCACCCTTTAAAATGAAGTTCGGGACCTGGAAATTCAGGACCCTCATGGACAAGCCCAACAGCGACAGACCGGAACGCCATTGTGCTATCGTTGCCCGGGAGCTCAGACGTTTCGACATAGACATCACCGCCCTAAGCTAGACCCAGTGGCCAGAGGAAGGCCAGCTGAAGGAGCAAGGCTGTGGTTACACCTTCTTCTGGAAAGGCAAACCTGAAGAAGAACGCCGCCTCCATGGGGTAGGTGTCGCCATAAAAAATGAGCTAGTTAAACGTCTCAGAGACTCCCATTGTGGAATAAACGAACGCCTTATCACTCATGGCTCAACCTAGCCCGGAACCAGTGCGCTACGGTCATCAGTGCATACGCCCCAACACTGGAAGACACAGACAAGACCAAAGAGGAATTCTACTCCAGCCTCGAACAATCCCTGTCCCGAGTCCCAATGGGCGACAAGCTGATCCCCCTTGGCGACTTCAACACCAGGGTGGAAAGGACAAAGAGCTCTGGGGAGGTGTGATCGGCAGAGAGGGGGTTGGGAAAGCCAACTCCAATGGTACCCTCCTCCTGACGAAATGCTAAGAACGTGGCCTTGTCATAACCAACACTTTGTTCTGTCAGAGAGACAAGTACAAGGCTTCATGGCAACACCCTCGCTCCAAGCACTGGTATCTGTTGGACGACGTCATCGCCCGAGCGAGGGACCGCAAGGACGTCCGCATCACCTGTGCCATGACAGGAGCTGACGACTGCTGGACAGACCACTGCCTAATCAGCTCTGTCATCTCCATCAACGTAGCCCCAAAACAGCGGCGGCACCAGATGCAATGCCGCAGGAAAATCAACGCTGGAGCACTCAAAGACCCTGCTAAGAAAGCCCTATTCAGCCTGCGCCTCACAACCACCCTGACGACTCCCAGTGATTCAGAGACACAGTGTGTCCACGGCGCCTGGTCTGCACTCAAGGCCTCCATAATCAGCACCTGCGAAGAGACGCTCGGTCACTCGACCAGGAAAAATCAAGACTGGTTCAACAAGAACGACCAGGAGATCCAGGAGCTAATAAGTCACAAGGGCAAGGCATTGCTGATCTGGAAACAGTAACAGAACTCGAGAGCCAGAAAGCAGCTCTACAGACATTGAAGGCCGAGGTCCAACAAAATACTCGCGACCTAAGAACAGATGGTGGGTGGAGAAAGCGCAGGAGATCCAGCAGCTAGCCGACAACCAAGACGTGCGTGGATTCTTTAGCGCATTCAAGACCACCTACTGCCCAAGCAAGCATGGTCCTACCCCACTGCGGGCTAAGAATGGAGAGGTACTCATCAAGGACAGAGAGGCAGACAGTGCCCGCTGGAAGGAACACTTCGAAGATCTCCTTAACCGAAACTCTGTCTTCGATACAAGTGTCCTCAACTCCATCCCGCAGCATGCTACCCGCAACCACCTCAGCACAACCTCAGTCCGGCATGAGATTGAAAAGGCCATCCGACAACTGAAGAACAACAAGGCCTCAGGAGCAGATGGAATCCCCGCTGAGGCACTAAAACAAGGTGAAGAAGTACTATTGGTGCGAATACATGAACTCATTTCTCCTATTTGGAAGGAGGAGAGCATGCCAGGGGATCTCAGAGTTGCCGTAATCGTGACCATCTTCAAGAAAGGTGACAAGTCTGATTGTGCTAATTACAGAGCAGTCTCCCTGCTGTCTGCCACAGGGAAAGTCATCGCAAGAATCATCCTCAATCGCCTTCTCCCAGTGGCTGAAGAGCTCCTCCCAGAGTCGCAATGCGGATTACGCCCAGTAAGGGGTACAATGACATGATCTTCACCGCGCGTAAACTACAAGAGAAATGCAGGGCACAGCACCAACCGCTGTACATGGTCTTCTTTGACCTCATAAAGGCCTTCAACACCATCAACCGTGAGGGATTATGGAGTATCCTCCTCAAATTCAGCTGCCCTCAAAAGTTTGTCACCATCCTCCACCTGCTTCACGACAACATTCAAGCTGTAATCCTAACACACAGATCCACCAGAGACCCAATTCATGTACGCACCGGGGTCAAGCAAGGCTGTGTCATCGCAACAACGCTCTTCTCGTTCTTCCTGGCTGCAATGTTCCATCGCACCCTCAGTGAGCTCCGCGTCGGAGTGGAGCTAATCTACAGAACAAATGGAAAAACTGTTCAAACTCCATCGCCTCCAGTCCAGATTCAAGTTCGTTCCATCCTCTGTCATCGAATTACAGTATGCAGACGACGCTTGCATCTGTGCTCACTCACCAGTCGAACTCTAATCCATCTTCAACATCTTCACCGAAGCGTACGAGAGCATCGGCCTTACACTAAACATCCGTGAGACAAAGGTCCTCCACCAACCCGCCACAAGTACTGCTCCCCCATTATCAAAATCCATGACGAGGCCTTGGACAACGTGGACCACTTTCCATATCTCGGGAGCCTACCGTCAACAAGAGGAGACGTCGATGACAAAGTCCAACACCGCCTTCAGTTTGCCAGTGCAGCCTTCGGTCGCCTGAGGAAGAGAATGTTTAAAGACCAGGCCCTCAAATCCAGCCCCAAGCTCATGGTCTAGACCAGTAGTGATACCCAACCTCCTGTATGCTTCAAAGACATTGACCATGTACAGCAGGTACCTCAAAGCACTGGAGAGGTACCACCAATGCTGCCTCCGCAAGATCCTGCGTTCTCGCTCAGGCCAACATCCCCAGCATCGAAGCTTTGACCACGCTCGATCAGCTCCGATGGACGGGCCACATCGTCCGCATGCCCGATAAGAGACTTCCAAAATTAGCGCTCTACTCGGAGCTCCGGCACGGCAAGAGAGTCCCAGGAGGGCAGAGGAAACGCTTCAAGGACACTCTCAAAGCCTGCTTGAAAAAGTGCAACATCCCCAGCGACACCTGGGAATCCCTGGCCCAAGACCGCACAAAGTGGAGGAAAAGCATCCGGGAAGGCGCCGAATACGTGGAGTCTCTTCGCCGGGAGCAAGTGGAAGACAAGCGCAAACAGCGTAAGGAGCGCACGTCAAACCAAGCACCCCACACACCCGCCCCTTCAACCACCGTCTGCCCCACCTGTAACAGAGACTGTAGGTCCCGCATTGGACTCATCAGTCACCTGAGAACTCATTTTTAGTGTGGAAGCAAGTCATCCTCATTTCCGAGGGACTGCCGAAGAAGAAGACTCTGTGACTCCATCTGTGGAGTGCCTAAATATAGACCCACTCTGTGACTCCCCCTGTGGAGTCCCTAAGAATCGACCCACTCTGTGACACCCTCTGTGGAGTCCCTAAGTATAGACCCACTCTGTGACTCCCTCTGTGGAGTCCCTAAGTATGGACCCACTCTGTGACTCCCTCTGTGGAGTCCCTAAGAATCGACCCACTCTTTGACACCCTCTGTGGAGTCCCTAAGTATAGACCCACTCTTTGGCTCCATCTGTGGAGTCCCTAAGTATAGACCCACTCTGTGACACCCTCTGTGTGAGTTTGCGATTCATTCTGTTTCTGTCAGTCTCTGGTGCGGTGTGTGAGTGTGCGATTCATTCTGTATCTGACAATCTCTGATACTGTGGGATCACTTGCCTTGTCAGCCCTTCCGAAACGCATAACCTCACAATTCTCCAGATTTAATTCCATTTGCCCCTTTTCTGCACAACTGACCAGTCCAGTGATTTCTTCCTGCATATATCATGCGTTATACACAGACTAAAGCTCCCATTAGACTGCCCAATCAGACAGTCAATGGGCAGGTAAAGCACGGGTAAGATAGAGAGATGCAAAGTAAAGCTCCCTCTACAATGGAAACCCAAAACACTCTCTGGGCAGGCACGGAATGGGTGGTGTACATAGTAAAGCTCCCACTAATTTGGTTCAGCCGAGCCTGATGCGAGATGTTGACCAGCTCCCAGTATCTGGTTAGACTCTCACATTGGAAAAATCCTGAACTGATGGGATTCTCAGTAAAGTTCCTCACCTTTCCAATCATTGTTGAAGCTTCCTGTTTTATCCCTTTTCCGAAAATGGGGATCTCGGTCCTGCCGGATCTGCTCTGTGAACCCAGCGACATTTCTCCAGTCCCAGTCAGTGAGGCGATGATTCGACTGCTCTCTCTCCAACTTCCTGAGATATTGCTCACTCCCAGAGACTGTTAACAGTAAAATGATTCATATTAATCCCAGAATCTGTAACTGGAATGCAGTGGGACTGTTTTTGTGACTGATTATATTTAATTTGACGAAACTCACTGCCAGTGTCAGCTGTCACTCCAGCTCCTCCCACACCGACATCCCACTGATGGGCTGTAACCAGGGGCGGAAACCTGACTCCAGGTGACATCACAAAGGAACCGGGAGCCAATCACACAGCAGCGGGGAATAATGACACAAAGCGGCCATCGCCCCTCCAAAGTCAACATGGATTTACAAAAGGTAAATCGTGCTTGACTAATCTACTGGAATTTTTTGAGGATGTAACTGGTAAAATAGATAAGGGAGAACCAGTGGATGTGGTGTATTTGGACTTTCAAAAGGCTTTCGATAAGGTCCCGCATAAGAGATTAGCGTGTAAAGTTAAGGCACATGGGATTGGAGGGCAAGGTATTGACTTGGATAGAGAACTGGTTGGCAGACAGAAAGCAGAGAATAAGAATTAATGGGTCTTTTTCCGAGTGGCAGGCAGTGACTAGTGGGGTACCGCAGGGATCGGTCCTTGGACCCCAGCTATTCACAATATATATTAAATGATCCAGACAAGGGAACTAGATGTAATATCTCCAAGTTTGGAGATGACACAAAGCTAGGTGGGCGTGTGTGCTGTGAGGAGGATGCCGAGAAACTCCAGGATGAATTGGACAGGTTGGGTGATTGGGCAGAAAGATGGCAGATGCAATATAACGTGGATAAATGCGAGGTTATCCACTTTGGTGTCAAAAACAGGAAGGCAGATTATTATCTGAATGGCAACAGATTGGGAGAAGGGGAAGTGCAACGAGAACTGGGTGTCCTTGTGCACCAGTCACTGAAGGTAAGCTTGCAGGTGCAGCAGGCGGTTAAGATGGCAAATGGATGTTGGCCTTCGGAGCGAGAGGGGTTGAGTGCAGGAACAAGGATGTCTTGCTGCGGTTGCACAGGGCCTTGGTGAGACCACATCTTGAGTATTGTGTGCAGTTTTAGTCGCCTGATCTGAGGATGGAGGTTCTTGCCATGGAAGGAGTTCAGCGAAGATTCACCAGGCTGGTACCTGGGATGGCAGGAATGACGTATGAGGAGAGATTGGATCAATTGGGCTGATACTCGCTGGAGTTTAGAAGAATGAGAGGGGATCTCATTGAAACTTATAAAATTCTAACAGGACTGGAGAGACTAGATGCAGGAAGGATGTTCCCGATGGTCGGGGAGTCCAGAACCAGGGGTCACAGTCTAAGGATAAGGGGTAAGACATTTAGAACAGAAATGAGGAGGAATTTCTTCAACCAGAGAGTGGTGAACTTGTGGAATTCTCTACCACAGAAGGCAGTAGAGGCCAATTCATTAAATATATTCAAGAAGGACTTGGATATATTTCTTAAACCTAAAGGGATCAAGGGATATGGGGAGAAGGCCGGGACAGGGTACTGAATTTGGATGATCAGCCATGAACGCATTGAATGGCGAAGCAGGCTCGAGGGGCCGAATGGACTGCTCCTGCTCCTATCTTTTATGTTTCTCGCACTCCCAGGGCAGGTATGATACAGAGCTCCCTCTATATTACCCTGACAGTGTCCCCCCACTTTATACCCAGTGTCAGCATCGTGCACTCCCAGGGCAGGTACAATACAGAGCTCCCTCTACATTACCCTAACAGTGTACCCCCACTTTATACCCAGTGTCAGCATCGTGCACTCCCAGGGCAGGTACAATACAGAGCTCCCTCTACATTACCCTGACAGTGTACCCCCACTTTATACCCAGTGTCAACATGCACTCCCAGGGCAGGTACAATACAGAGCTCCCTCTACATTACCCTGACAGTGTACCCCCACTTTATACCCAGTGTCAGCATCCAGCACTCCCAGGGCAGGTACAATACAGAGCTCCCTCTACATTACCCTGACAGTGTACCCCCACTTTATACCCAGTGTCAGCATCGAGCACTCCCAGGGCAGGTACAATACAGAGCTCCCTCTACATTACCCTGACAGTGTACCCCCACTTTATACCCAGTGTCAGCATCCAGCACTCCCAGGGCAGGTACAATACAGAGCTCCCTCTACATTACCCTGACATTACCACTGTTACTCCCTCCCGCTCCATTCCATTTCTGTTCCTGACTCTGCTCCAGCTCGGGTTCCCCAGCCACAGTTCCTCTGCCGTTTGTTCCAGGTATTCCAGGGTACACTTTGCTGGACAGGTCACAGCGGGGTCGAAGGTTAGAGGATAATTCAGAAGTCAAACACCATTTAAAGTGAAATAGTCAGAGGGGCCGTAATCACCCTCAGGACCTTAACCACAATGCTCGGTGTCAGTGACCCTGTACCCACAATGCCCAGTGTCAGTGTCCCTGTACCCACAATACCCAGGGTCAGTGACCCTGTACCCACAATGCCCAGGGTCAGTGACTCTGTACCCACAATGCCCAGCGTCAGTGACTCTGTACCCACAATGTCCAGGGTCAGTGACTCCGTACCCACAATGCCCAGGGTCAGTGACCCTGTACCCACAATGCCCAGTGTCAGTGACACTGTACCCACAATGCCCAGTGTCAGTGACACTGTACCCACAATGCCCAGTGTCAGTGACTCTGTATCCATAATGCCCAGGGTCAGTGACTCTGTACCCACAATGCCCAGGGTCAGTGAACCTGTGTCCACAATGCCCAGGGTCAGTGACCCTTTACCCACAATCCCCGGGGTCAGTGGCCCTGTACCCACAATGCCCAGTGTCAATGTCCCTGTACCCACAATGCCCAGCGTCAGTGACCCTGTACCCACAATGCCCAGGGTTAGTGACACTGTGTCCACAATGCCCGGGGTCAGTGGCCCTGCACCCACAATGCCCAGTGTCAGTGTCCCTGTACCCACAATGCCCAGGGTCAGTGACTCTGTACCCACAATGCTCAGTGTCAGTGACCCTGTACCCACAATGCCCAGTGTCAGTGACCCTGTACCCACAATGCTCAGTGTCAGTGACTCTGTACCCACAATGCCCAGGGTCAGTGACCCTGTACCCACAATGCCCAGTGTCAGTGACTCTGTACCCACAATGCCCAGTTTCAGTGACACTGTACCCACAATGCCCAGGGTCAGTGACACTTTGTCCACAATGCCCGGGGTCAGTGGCCCTGTACCCACAATGCCCAGGGTCAGTGACTCTGTACCCACAATGCCCAGGGTCAGTGACCCTGTACCCACAATGCCCAGTGTCAGTGACTCTGTACCCACAATGCCCAGGGTCAGTGACCCTGTACCCACAATGCCCAGTGTCAGTGACACTGTACCCACAATGCCCAGTGTCAGTGGCCCTGTACCCACAATGCCCAGTGTCAGTGTCCCTGTACCCATAATGCCCAGGGTCAGTGACTCTGTACCCACAATGCCCAGGGTCAGTGACCCTGTACCCACAATGCCCAGGGTCAGTGACCCTGTACCCACAATGCCCAGGGTCAGTGACCCTGTACCCACAATGCCCAGTGTCAGTGACAATGTACCCACAATGCCCAGGGTCAGTGACTCTGTACCCACAATGCTCAGTGTCAGTGACCCTGTACCCACAATGCCCAGTGTCAGTGACCCTGTACCCACAATGCTCAGTGTTAGTGACTCTGTACCCACAATGCCCAGGGTCAGTGACCCTGTACCCACAATGCCCAGTGTCAGTGACTCTGTACCCACAATGCCCAGTTTCAGTGACACTGTACCCACAATGCCCAGGGTCAGTGACACTTTGTCCACAATGCCCGGGGTCAGTGGCCCTGTACCCACAATGCCCAGGGTCAGTGACTCTGTACCCACAATTCCCAGGGTCAGTGACCCTGTACCCACAATGCCCGGGGTCAGTGGCCCTGTACCCACAATGCCCAGTGTCAGTGTCCCTGTACCCATAATGCCCAGGGTCAGTGACTCTGTACCCACAATGCCCAGGGTCAGTGACCCTGTACCCACAATGCCCAGGGTCAGTGACCCTGTACCCACAATGCCCAGGGTCAGTGACCCTGTACCCACAATGCCCAGTGTCAGTGACAATGTACCCACAATGCCCAGTGTCAGTGACTCTGTACCCACAATGCCCAGTGTCAGTGACACTGTACCCACAATGCTCAGTGTCAATGATCCTGTGCCCACAATGCCCGGGCTCAGTGGCCCTGTGACCACAATACCCAGGGCGAGTGACTCTGTACCCACAATGCCCAGTGTCAATGACCCTGTACAAACAATGCCCAGCGTCAGTGGCCCTGTACCTACAATGCCCAGGGTCAGTTGCCCTGTACCCACAATGCCCAGGGTCAGTGGCCCTGTACCCACAATGCCCAGGGTCAGCGGCCCTGTACCCACAATGCCCAGGGCGAGTGACTCTGTACCCACAATGCCCAGTGTCAATGATCCAGTACCCACAATGCCCAGTGTCAGTGACACTGTGTCCACAATGCCCGGGGTCAGTGGCCCTGTACCCACAATGCCCAGTGTCAGTGTCCCTGTACCCACAATGCCCAGGGTCAGTGACTCTGTAACCACAATGCCCAGTGTCAGTGACCCTGTACCCACAATGCCCAGTGTCAGTGACTCTGTACCCACAATGTCCAGGGTCAGTGACTCTGTACCCACAATGTCCAGGGTCAGTGACCCTGTACCCACAATGCCCAGTGTCAGTGACAATGTACCCACAATGCCCAGTGTCAGTGACTCTGTACCCACAATGCCCAGTGTCAGTGACACTGTACCCACAATGCCCAGTGTCAGTGACTCTGTACCCACAATGCCCAGGGTCAGTTGCCCTGTACCCATAATGCCCAGTGTCAATGGTCCTGTACCCACAATGCGCAGTGTCAGTGACTCTGTACCGACAATGCCCAGGGTCAGTGAACCTGTGTCCATAATGCCCAGGGTCAGTGGCCCTGTACCCACATTGCCCAGGGTCAGTGACTCTGTACCGACAATGCCCAGTGTCAGTGACTCTGTACCCACATTGCCCAGGGTCAGTGGCCCTGTATCCACAATGCCCAGGGTCAGTGGCCCTGTACCCACAATGCCCAGGGTCAGTGGCCCTGTACCCACAATGCCCAGGGTCAGTGGCCCTGTACCCACAATGCCCAGGGTCAGTGGCCCTGTACCCACAATGCCCAGGGCGAGTGACTCTGTACCCACAATGCCCAGTGTCAATGATCCTGTACCCACAATGCCCAGTGTCAGTGACGCTGTACCCACAATGCCCAGTGTCAATGATGCTGTGCCCACAATGCCCGGGCTCATTGACGCTGTACCCACAATGCTGAATGGCCCTTCCACATATCGGTCATCTGGGCAATGAACTCCATTGACAAATCAGCCCTGTGGGAGTACCATCACCACACGGACTGCAGCGGTTCAAGAAGGCGGCTCACCACCACCTTCTCAAGGGCAACTCGGAATGGGCAATAAATGCTGGCCTTGCCAGCGGTGCCCAGATCCCTTAAACGAATAAAACAAAATATATATCAGTAACGGATGAAAACGTTGGGTCTCTGTTCTCTTGAAGGCTCAGGGCTGAACTGATAAAGCTCTTTAAAATGAGGAAAGGTTTTGATGGAGTGGATACAGAGAGAATGTCTCCACTTGTGGGGAACAGCAAAATTAGAGGCCATCAATATAAGGTAGTCACCAAGAAATCAAATAGGGAATTCAGAAGAAACCACTTTACCCAGAGAGTGGTGGGAATGTGGAACTCGCTACCACAAGGGAGTGGTTGAAGCGAATAGTGTTGATGCATTTAAGGGGCAGTTAGATAAGCATATGTGGGAGAAGGGAATAGAGGGTTACGCTGATTGAATTAGATGAGGTAAGATGGGAGGAGGCTCGAGTGGAGCATAAACGCTGGCATGGACTGGTTGGGTAGAATGGCCTGGTTCTGTGCTGTGTACCCCATGTAATCCCCTGTTACAGATTGAAGCTCTCATCAAATACTTCCAGGGCAGGTACAGTGGGTTAGATACAAAGTTCAGCTCCCTCTACGCTGCCCCACCAAACACTCCCAGGGAAGGTACAGCACGGGATAGATACAAAGTAAAGCTCCCTCTACACTGTCCCATTAAACATTCCAAGGTCAGGGACAGCACGGGTTAGATACAGAGTAAAGCTCCCTCTAAACTGTCCACCAAACAGTCCCAGGGCAGGTACAGCACAGGTTAGATACAAAGTAAAACTCCCTCTACAGTGTCCCATCAAACACTCCCAGGGCAGGTACAGCACAGGTTAGATACAAAGTAAACCTCCCTCTACACTGCCCCACCAAACATTCCCAGGGCCGGTACAGCACGGGTTAGATACAAAGTAAAGCTCCCTCTACACTGCCCACCAAACAGTCCCAGGGCAGGTACATCACGGGTTAGATACAAAGTAAAGTTCCCTCTACACTGTCCCATCAAACACTCCCAGGGCAGGTACAGCACGGGTCAGATACAGAGTAAAGCTCCCTCTACACTGTCCCATCAAACACTCCCACGGCAGGGACAGCACGGGCAAGATACAGAGTAAAGTTCCCTCCAATTTGGTTCATCAACACAACCAACTCTGATACATCATGTGTTCAATGCAGCGTACAGCTCCCTTGACACTACCCAATGAAGCACAACCAGCTCGGGTACAGCATGGGGTCAATACTGAATAAAGATCCCTCTACATGCAAGTGTCAAACACTCCCGGGTGAGGTACGGGCAAGGTTTATCTCCGAGTTAAGCTCCGCTCAACTTGCTACATCAAAGGCCGAGCCTGATGGCAGATGTTGAACAGCTCCCAGTATCTGGTTAGACTCTCACCTCAGCAAATTCCTGGACTGATGGGATTCTCAGTAAAGTTCCTCACCTTTCCAATCATTGTTGAAGCTTCCCGTTTTATCCCGTCTCCGACACGGGGGTCTCGATCCCACCAGATCTGCTCTGTGAACCCAGCGACATTTCTCCAGTCCCAGTCAGTGAGGCGATGATTCGACTTCTCTCTCTCCACCTTCCTGAGATATTGCTCACTCCCAGAGACTGTCAATAGAAAAATGATTCATATTAATCCAAGATCCAGTACCTGGAATAGAGTGGGACTGTTTTTGTGACTGGGCTTGTATCTAATTTCATTATATTTGTAATTAATGTGTATTTGAATTACTTACATTAATATTAAATTGTTCCTTTCAGCCCTTTGCCCTGTTTATTGGGACTAAACTCACTGCCAGAGTCAGCTGTCACTCCAGCTCCTCCCACACTGACATCCCACTGATGGGCCGTAACCAGGGGCGGGGCCCTGTTTCCAAGTGACATCACACAGGAGCAGGGAGCCAATCAATCAAAGAGCAGCCTGGAAAACTGTTAAAGCGGCCAAGCCCCTCCCAATCCCCCCGGGGCAGGTACATAACGAACATACGAATTAGGAGCAGGAGTCGGCCATTCGGCCCCTCAAGCCTGTTCCAACATTCAATAAGATCATGGCTGATCTGATTATTCCACATTCCCGTCCAACCCCCGATAACCTTTCACCCCCTTGCTTATCAAGAATCTATCTACTTCCGCCTTAAAAATATTCAAAGACTCTGCTTTTACCGCCCTCTGAGGAAGAGAGTTCCAAAGACTCACGACCCTCTGAGAAAAAACATTCTCCTCATCTCTGTCTAAAATGGGCGCTCCATTATTTTTAAACAGTGACCCCTAGTTCTAGATTCTCCCACAAGAGGAAACATCCTCTCCGCATCCACCCTGTCAAGACCCCTCAGGATCTTATAAGTTTCAATCAAGTCACCTCTTACTCTTCTAAACTCCTGTGGATACAAGCCTAGCCTGCCCAACCTTTCCTCATCAGACATCCGCCCATTCCAGGTATTAGTCTAGTAAACCTTCTCTGAACTGCTTCCAACGCATTTACATCCTTCCTTAGATAAGGAGACTAATACTGTACTCAGTACTCCAGATATGGTCTCACCAATGCCCTCTATAACTGAAGCACAAACTCCCTACTTTTGTATTCAATTCCCCTCGCAATAAACGTTAACATTCTATTAGCTTTCCTAATTACTTGCTGTACCTGCATACTAACCTTTTGCGATTCATGCACTAGGACACCCAGAACCCTCTGCATCTCAAAGCTCTGCAATCTCTCACCATTTAGATAATATGCTTCTTTTTTTTTCCTGCCCAAATGCACAATTTCACACATTATACTCTATTTGCCAGATCTTTGCCCACTCACTTAACCTATTTACATACCTTTGTAGCCTCCATATGTCCTCTTCACAATTTACTTTCCTACCTATCTTTTTGTCATCAGCAAATTTAGCAACCATACCTTCGGTCCCTTCATCCAAGTCATTTATATAAATTATAAAACGTTGAGGCCCCAGCATTATCCCTGTGGCACACTACACATTACATTTGCTAACCAGAAAATTACCCATTTATGCCTACACTCTGTTACGGTTAGCTAGCCAATTTTCTATCCATGCCAAAATGTTACCCCCTACACCATGAGCTTTTATTTTCCGAAATAACCTTTGATGTGGCACCTTATCAAATGCCTTCTGGAAATCTAAGTACAGTACATCCACTGGTTCCCCTTTATCCACAGCACATGTTACTTCCTCAAAGAACTCCAATAAATTGGTTAAACATGATTTCCCTTTCACAAAACCATGCTGACTCTGCCTGATTACCTTGAACTTTTACAAGTGCCCTGTTATAACGTCTTTAATAATAGTTTATAGCATCTTCCCTAAGACAGGTGTTAAGCTAACTGACCTGTAGTTTCCTGCTTTCTGTCTCGCTCCCTTTTTGAATAAAGGAGTTACAATCGCTATTTTCTAATCTAATGGATCCTTCCCCGAATCTAGGGACTTTTGGAAAATTAAAACCAACGCATCAACTATCTCACTAGCTACTTCTTTTATGACCCTAGGATGAAGTCCATCAGGACCCGGGGACTTGTCAGCCCCCATCTCCAACAATTTCCTCAGTACTACTTCCCTGGTGATTGTAATTTTCTTGACTTCCTCCCTCCCTTCCATTTCCTGATTTACAGCTGTTTCTGGGATGTTACTTGTATCCTCTATAGTGAAGACCGATGCAAAATACCTGTTCAATTCAACTGCCATCTCCTTATTTTCCAATATTAATTCCCCAGTATTACTTTTTATAGGACCAACGCTCCCTTTGTGAACTCTTTTCTTTTTAGAATATCTATAGAAACTCTTACTATCTGTTTTTATATTTCTAGCGAGCTTTCTCTCGTACTCTCATTTTTCTCTCCTTATTAATCTTTTAGTAATTCTTTGCTGTTTGTTTATATTCTGTCCAATCTTCTGACCTGCCACCCATCTTTTCACCATTATATGCTTTTTCTTTAAGTTTGATACTATCTTTAACTTTTTTAGTTAACCACGGATGGTGGGTCCTCCCCTTGGAATTTTTCTTTCTCGTTGGAACGGATCTATTCTGTGTATTCTGAAATATCCCATTAAATGTCTGCCACTGCAGCTCTATTGACCTATCGTTTACTCTAGTTTGCCAGTTCACTTTAGCGAGCTCTGCTATCATGCCCTCATAATTGCCCTTATTTAAGTTAAAAAAACTAGTCTTGGACCAAATCTTCTCTCCCTCAAACTGAATGTAAAATTCAATCATATTATGATCGCTGCGACCTAGGGGCACCTTCACTATGTGGTCATTAATTAATCTGATCTTGTTTCACAATACCAGGTCTACTATAGCCTGCTCTCTGGTTGGCTCCAGAAAGTGCTGTTCTAAGAAACTGTCCCAAAAACATTCTATGAACTCCTCATCTAGGCTACCTTTGCCCATCTGATTTTTCATTCTATATGTAGATTAAAATCCTCCATGATTATTGCCGTACCTTTCTGTCAAGCTCTCATTATTTCTTCCTTGATACTCCATCCTAACGTGTGGTTACTGTTAGGGGGCCTGTCCACCACTTCCACAAGTGACTTCTTGCCTTCATCATTTCTCATCTCTACCCAAACCGCTTCTACATCCTGGTTTCCTGAACTGAAGTCATCCCTCTATTGCGCTAATACCATTATTAATTTACAGAGCCACCCCTCCACTTTTTCCTAAATATCATGTACCCTTCAATATTCAGGTCCCAATGTTTGTCATCCTGCAGCCATGTCTCTGTAATGGCTATCAGATTGTACTTATTTAATTCTATTTGCGCCATCAGTTCATCTGTTTTGTTTCGAATGCTACGTGCATTCAGATACAGAGTCTTTAGTTTTGTCCTTTTATTATTTTTGTCACCTTTTGCCTTTCTGTTGATTTACTCTTAGATTTGTACTCTCTATCCCTTCCCGTCACGGTATGTTTATCATTTCCCATATTAATACCTTTCTCGCTTGTCTTGTTTCTACTCTTTGAATTACCACATCTTCCCAGATGTGATCCCTGGCCCCCAATATTTAGTTGAAAGCCCTCTCTACCGCCCTAGTTATATGACTCGCCAGAACACTGGTCCCAGCACGGTTCAGGTGAAGACCAACCCAACGGTACAGATCCCACTTTCTCCGGTACTGGTGCTAGTGCCCCAGGAAGCGAAACCAATTTCTCCCATACCAGTCTTTGAGTTACGCATTCATCTCTCTAATTTGATGGAACAGGGTAGAGGGAGCTTTACTCTGTATCTAAACCGTGCTGTATCTGCCCTGGGAGTGTTTGATGGGTCTTTGTAGAGGAAGCTTTACTCTGTATCTAACCCGTGCTGTACCTGCTTTGGGAGTGTTTGATGGGTCTTTGTAGAGGGAGCTTTACTCTGTATCTCACCCAGGCTGTATCTTCCTGGGAATATTTGAAGGGACAGTGTAGAGGAAGCTTTACTTTGCATCAATCCCTGTGCTGTACCTGCCCTGGGAGTGATCGATAGGTCTTTGTAGAGGGAGCTTTACTATGTACCTAACCCGTGCACTACATGCCCTGCGAGTATTTAATGCGGCAGTGATGAGGGAGCTTTACTCTTTCAAAACAGTGCTGTACCTGCCCTGGGAGTGATTGATGGGATGGTGTAGATGGAGCTTTACTCTGTATCTAACCCCGTGCTGTACCTGCCCTGTGAGTGTTTGATGGGACAGTTTAGAGGGAGCTTTACTCTCTATCCAACCCGTGCTGTACCTGTCCTGGGAGTGTTTGATGGGACAGTGTAGAGGGAGCTTTACTCTGTATCGAACCCGTGCTGTACCTGCCCTGGGAGTGTTTGATCGGATGGTGTAGAGGGAGCTTTACTCTGTATCTAACCCCGTGCTGTACCTGCCCTGTGAGTGTTTGATGGGACAGTGTAGAGGGAGCTTTACTCTGTATCCAACCCGTGCTGTACCTGTCCTGGGAGTGTTTGATGGGACAGTGTAGAGGGAGCTTTACTCTGTATCTAACCCCGTGCTGTACCTGCCATGGGGCTGTTTGATGGGACAGTGTAGAGGGAGCTTTACTCTGTATCTAACCGGTGCTGTACCTGCCCTGGCAGTTTTTGATGGGATAGTTTAGAGGGAGCTTTACTCTGCACCAAATCCATGCACTACTTGCCCTGCGAGTGTTTGATGGGACAGTGTAGAGGGAGCTTTATTCTATATCTAACCATTGCAGTACCTGCCCTGGGAGTGTATGATGCGATTCTGTAGAGTGATCTTTACTCTGCATTTTACCTGTGCTGTACCTGCCCTGGGAGTGTTTGATGGGACAGTGTAGAGGGAACTTTACTCTGTAACTAATCTGTGCTGTACCTGTCCTGGGAGTGTTTGATGCAACAGTGTGGATGGAGCTTCATTCCATATCTAATCAGTGCTGTTCCTGACCTGGGAGTGTTCGATGTGATAGTGAACAGGGAGCTATAGCCAGTATCTAACACGGGCTGTACATGCCTGGGAATATTTGATGGGACAGTGTAGAGGAAGCTTTACTCTGCATCCAACCCAGTGCTGTACCTGCCCTGCGAGTGTTTGATGGCA
Source organism: Squalus acanthias (assembly GCA_030390025.1). NCBI lineage: Eukaryota > Metazoa > Chordata > Chondrichthyes > Squaliformes > Squalidae > Squalus > Squalus acanthias. Next base: position 59,282 of record JASTWF010000254.1, on the reverse strand, counting down.
CAGTGTAGCGGGAGCTTTACTCTGTATCTAACCCATGCACTAACTGCCCTGCGAGTGTTTGATGGGACAGTGCAGTGGGAGCTTTACTCTATATCGAACCGTTGCTGTACCTGCCCTGGGAGTGTTTGATGGGACAGTGTAGAGGGAGCTTTACTCTGTATCTAACCCGTGCTGTACCTGCCCTGGAAATGTTTGATGGGACAGTGTAGAGGGATCTTTCATCTGTATCTAAACCGTACTGTTCCTGCCCTGGGAGTGTTTCATGGGACAGTGTAGAGGGAGCTTTGTTCTGCATCTAACTAGTGCTGTAGCTGCCTGGGAATCCTTGTTGCAACAGTGTAGAGAGAGCTTTACTCTGTATTTAAACCTTGCTGTACCTGCCCTGTGAGTGTTTGATGGGATTGTGTAGAGGGAGCTTTACTCTGTATCTAAACCTTGCTGTACCTGCCCTGGGAGTGTTTGATGGGATTGTGTAGAGGGAGCTTTACTCTGTATCTAAACCTTGCTGTTCGTGCACTGGGAGTGCTTGACGGGCAGTGTATTGTGCGCTTTACTCTGTATCTATCCCATGCTGTACCTAACCTGCGAGTGTTTGATGGGACAGTGCAGAGGGATCTTTACTAAGTATCTAACAAATGCTGTACCTGCACTGAGACTGTTTGATGGGACAGTGTAGCGGGAGCTTTACTCTGTACCTAACCCATGCACTAACTGCCCTGCGAGTGTTTGATGGGACAGTGTAGCGAGAGCTTTACTCTGTATCTAACCCGTTCTGTACCTGCCCTGGAAATGTTTGATGGGACAGAGTAGAGGGATCTTTAATCTGTATCTAAACCGTACTGTTCCTGCCCTGGGAGTGTTTGATGGGACAGTGTAGAGGGAGCTTTATTCTGCATCTAACTAGTGCTGTAGCTGCTTGGGAATCCTTGTTGCAACAGTGCAGAGAGAGCTTTACTCTGTATTTAAACTTAGCTGTACCTGCACTGGGACTGTTTGATGGGGCAGTGTAGTGGGAGCCTTATAACTCTTTATAACATTAGAATCCTTAATAAGCATTTACAAAAGGTGTATAACGGGTTATTAAGGATTATAATGATTTATAAAGGATCATGTCCCTTTATCATATTTTGCATCACTTTGTACCCCATTCAAAAACCTTTATAATCCTTTGTCAATCATTATAACACTTTATAAGCCTTTGTCAATCACTACAAGCCTTTATATTCCTTAACAATTCATCATAACACTTTATATTCTATTATCAACCTTTATATATTATAATACCTGATATTCTTTTATAATAATTTATAACCCATCATAATCCTTTATAACCCTTTATAAAGCGTCAGGATACAGCGTAGGGATAATGGGTAGGTACTCAAATTGGCAGGAAGTGACTCCTGGTGTCCAGCAGGGCTGTGTTTTGGGGCCTCAGCTATTCACAATATATATTAATTACTTCGGTGATGTCATAGAAAGTCATATACCCAAATGTGCCGATGACACAAAGATAGGCAGCATTGTAGGCCGTGTAGGTGAAACCATAAAATTACAAAGGGATATTGACAGATTAAGGGAATGGGCAAACCTATGGCAAATAGATTTCAATGTAAGCAAATGTGAGGGCAATCACTTTGGACCCGAAAATGATAGAACAGGTTACTTTCTAAATGGTGAAAAGCTAAAAAGAGTGGATGTCCAAAGAGACTTGGGGGATCCAGGTACACAGATCATTAAAATGTCATGGACAGGTACAGAAAATAATCAAAACGACTCATGGAAAGCTGGTCTTTATATCTAAAGGACTAGATTACAAGGGGGTAGAAGTTATTCTGCAGCTATACAAAACCCTGGTTAGACCACACCTGGAGTACTGTGAGCAGTTCTGGGCACCACACCTTAGGAAGGATATATTGGCCTTGGAGGGAGTGCAGCGCAGGTTTACCAGAATGATACACAGACTTCAAGGGTTAAGTTACAAGGAGAGATTACACAAATTAGGGTACTATTCCCTAGAATTTAGAAGGTTAAGGGGTGATCTGAGCGAAGTTTTCAGGATATTAAGGGGAACAGATAGAGTAGATAGCGAGAAACTATTTCCATTGGTGGGGATACTAGGACTGGAGGCACAGTCTAAGAATTAGAGGCAGTCCTTTCAGGAGTGAAATTAGGAAACACTTCGACACACAATGTGGTAGAAATTTGGAACTCTCTTCCACAAACGGAAGTGGATGCTAGATAAATTGTTAATTTTAAATCGGAGATTTATTGCTTTTTGTTAACCAAAGGTATGAAGGGATATGGGCCAAAGGTGGGTTTATGGAGTTAGATCGCAGATCAGTCAATGATCGCATTGAATGGGGCAACAGGCTCGAGGGGCTGAATGGCCGACTCCTCTTCCTATGTTGCTCAGTGTAGGATCCGTTGACTTGTTAGCCCTCCCCAAATGCATTACCTCACACTTCTCCGGATTGAATTCCATTTGTCACAATCTTCCTGCATGTAGCATGAGCTATACACAGAGTAAAGCTCCCTTTACACTGCCCAATCAAACAGTCCAAGGGCAGGTATAGCACCGGTTAGATCGAGAGATACAGAGTAAAGCTCCCTTTACACTGCCCAATCAAATAATCCAAGGGCAGGTACAGCACCGGTTAGATCGAGAGATACAGAGTAAAGCTCCCTTTACACTGTCCAATCAAACAGTCCAAGGGCAGGTATAGCACCGGTTAGATCGAGAGATACAGAGTAAAGCTCCCTTTACACTGCCCAATCAAATAATCCAAGGGCAGGTATAGCACGGGTGAGATAGAGAGTTACAGATTAAAGCTCCCTTTACACTGCCCAATCAAATAGTCCAAGGGCATGTATAGCACCGGTTAGATAGAGAGATACAGAGTAAAGCTCCCTCTACACTGCCCAATCAAACAGTCCAAGGGCAGGTACAGCACGGGTTAGAGAGAGAGATACAGACTAAACCTTCCTCTGCACTGTCCACTCAAACACTCGCAGAGCAGGTACAGAGCGGGTGACATGCAAAGCTCCCTCTAATACAGCATGTGCAGCGTACAGCTCCCTTGACACTACCCAATGAAGCACAACCAGCTCGGGTACAGCATGGGATGAATACAGAATAAAGATCTCACTACATGCAAGTGTCAAACACTCCCGGGTGAGGTACGGGCAAGGTTTATCTCCGAGTTAAGCTCCGCTCAACTTGCCTCATCAAAGGCCGAGCCTGATGGCAGATGTTGAACAGCTCCCAGTATCTGGTTAGACTCTCACCTCAGCAGAATCCTGGACTGATGGGATTCTCAGTAAAGTTCCTCACCTTTCCAATCATTGTTGAAGCTTCCCGTTTTATCCCGTCTCCGACACTGGGGTTCTCGATCCCACCAGATCTGCTCTGTGAACCCAGCGACATTTCTCCAGTCCCAGTCAGTGAGGCGATGATTCGACTTCTCTCTCTCCACCTTCCTGAGATATTGCTCACTCCCAGAGACTGTCAATAGAAAAATGATTCATATTAATTCCAGAATACAGGGGGAGCATTTTTCTGACCATAATTATATTCAATTTGATTATTTTTGCAATTAATCAAGGTGTTTGAATTACTTACTTTAATATTGAATAGTTCTTTTCTGTCCATTGCCCTGTTTATTGGGACTAAAATCACCCCCAGTGTCAGCTGTCACTCCAGCTCCTCCCACACTGACATCCCACTGATGGGCTGTAACCAGGGGCAGGGCCCTGTCTGCAGGTGACATCACACAGTAGCCGGGAGCCAATCACACAGCAGCCAGGAGCGATGTCACAAAGCGGCCGGAGCCCCTCCCACTCGAGGTGTCACAGGGTCACATTGACCAGGCTCTGCTCCTGGTGTGCAGTCTCACTGGGCATGAACACAGGGTGTACAATCAGCCCCGTCTGCGGGAATGAACCGGGATCCTGCCCTACATCTCTCCCGAGTTTTATTTCCATCGGTGTAAAATGGGTGGCTGATTCACAATTACCCAGTTTGTACTAAAACACCGACTAAACGTCAAACTCTACCCCAGTATTTCTTTCTTTCTCTACGTATCTGCTCCCTCACTGTCTCTGCCTCTCTCTCTCTCTCTCTCTCCACACAGTGAGGGATGCGTCTGGGGCTTGGATCATACTGTGCGGAAAGGATCAGAATATCAGTTAGCCTCTCTTCCCGCTCCCACATCGTTACCTCTGGTGTCCCCCAAGGATCTCTCCTTGCCCCCCTCCTATTTCTCATCTACATGTTGCCCTTGGTGACATCATCCAGAAACACAGTCAGTTTCCACCTGTACGCTGACGACACCCAGCTCTACCTCACTACCTCTTCTCTCGACCCCTCCACGGTGTCTAAATTGTCAGACTGCTTGACCGACATGAGCAAAAGTTTCTCCAAGTAAATATTGGGAAGACCGAAGCCATTGTTTTTGGTCCCTGCCACCAACACCGTTCCCTAGCCACAGACTCAATCCCTCTCCCTAACATCTGTCTGAGGCTGAACCACACTGTTCGCAACATTGGTGTCATATTTGACCCTGAAATGAGCCTCCGACCACATATCCGCAGCATAACAAAGGCCGCCTACTTCCACCTCCGTAACATCGCCCGTCTCCGCCCTTGCCTCATCTCATCCGCTGCTGAAACCCTCATCCATGCCTTTGTTACTTCTAGACTTGACTATTCCAACGCACTCCTGGCTGGCCTCCCACATTCCACCCTATGTAAACTTGAGGCCATCCAAAACTCGGCTGCCCGTGTCCTAACTCGCACCAAGTCCCGTTCACCCATCACCCCTGTGCTCGCTGACCTACACTGGCTCCCGGTTAAGCAGCACCTCGATTTCAAAATTCTCATCCTTGTTTTCAAATCCCTCCATGGCCTCGCCCCTTCCTATCTCTAATCTCCTTCAGCCCCACAACACCCCCGAGATATCTGCGCTCCTCTAATTCTGCCCTCTTGAGCATCCCTGATTATAATCGCTCAACATTTGGTGGCCGTGACTTCTGTTGCCTGGGCCCTAAGCTCTGGAATTCCCAGCCTAAACCTCTCCGCCTCGCTCCCTCTCTTTCCTCCTTGAAGACGCTCATTAAAACCTTCCACTTTGACCAAGCTTTTAGTCACCTGTCCGAATTTATCCTGATGTGGCTCAATGTCAAAATTGTTTATCTTAAAATACTCCTGTGAAGCGACTTGGGACGTTTTACTACGTTAAAGGCGCTATTTAAATACAAGTTATTGTTGTTGTCCATCTGTGGCTCTATAGAATCATAGAATGGATACAGCACAGAAGGAGGCCTTACGGCCCGTCGAACCCGTGCCGGCTCTCTGCAAGAGCACTTCAGCAAGTCCCACTCCCCGCCCTTTCCCCAGAGCCCTGCAATTGCTTTCCTTCGGGCACTTATACAATTCCCTTTTGATATACTCCACACCCCTCACTGTAACACTGATATACCCCACACCCCTCACTGTAACACTGATATACCCCACACCCCTCACTGTAACACTGATATACCCCACACCCCTCACTGTAACACTGATATAACCCACACCCCTCACTGTAACACTGATATACCCCACACCCCTCACTGTAACACTGATATACCCCACACCCCTCACTGTAACACTGATATACTCCACACCCCTCACTGTAACACTGATATACCCCACACCCCTCACTGTAACACTGATATACCCCACACCCCTCACTGTAACACTGATATACCCCACACCCCTCACTGTAACACTGATATACCACACACCCCTCACTGTAACACTGATATACCCCACACCCCTCACTGTAACACTGATATACCCCACACCCCTCACTGTAACACTGATATACCCCACACCCCTCACTGTAACACTGATATACTCCACACCCCTCACTGTAACACTGATATACTCCACACCCCTCACTGTAACACTGATATACCCCACACCCCTCACTGTAACACTGATATACCCCACACCCCTCACTGTAACACTGATATACCCACACCCCTCACTGTAACACTGATATACTCCACACCCCTCACTGTAACACTGATATACCCCACACCCCTCACTGTAACACTGATATACCCCACACCCCACACTGTAACACTGATATACTCCACACCCCTCACTGTAACACTGATATACTCCACACCCCTCACTGTAACACTGATATACCCCACACCCCTCACTATAACACTGATATACCCCACACCCCTCACTGTAACACTGATATACCCCATACCCCTCACTGTAACACTGATATACCCCACACCCCTCACTGGAACACTGATATACCCCACAGCCCTCACTGTAACACTGATATACCCCACACCCCTCACTGTAACACTGATATACCCCACACCCCTCAGTGTAACACTGATATACCGCACACCCCTCACTGTAACACTGATATACCCCACACCCCTCACTGTAACACTGATATACCCCACACCCCTCACTGTAACACTGATATACCCCACACCCCTCACTGTAACACAGAAATACCCCACACCCCACACTGTAACACTGATATACCCCACACCCCTCACTGTAACACGGATATACCCCACACTCCACACTGTAACACGGATATAGCCCACACCCCTCACTGTAACACTGATATATCCCACACCCCTCACTGTAACACTGATATACCCCACACCCCTCACTGTAACACTGATATACCCCACAACTCTCACTGTAACACTGATATAACCCACACCCCTCACTGTAACACTGATATACCCCACACCCCACACTGTTACACTGATATACCCCACACTGATATACCCCACACCCCTAACTGTAACACTGATATACCCCACACTGTAACACTGATACAGCCCACACTGTAACACTGATATACCCCACACTGTAACAATGATATACCTCACACCGCTCACTGTAATACTCTGATATACCCCACACCCCTCACTGTAACACTGATATACCGCACACCCCTCACTGTAACACTGATATACCCCACACCCCTCACTGTAACACAGATATACCCCTCACTGAAACACTGATATACCCCACACCCCTCACTGTAACTGATATACCCCTCACCGTAACACTGATATACCCCACACCCCTCACTGTAACACTGATATACCCCTCACTGTTACACTGATATACCCCACACCCCTCACTGTAACACTGATATACCCCACACCCCTCACTGTAACACTGATATACCCCTCACTGTAACACAGATATACCCCACACCCCTCACTGTAACACTGATATACCCCTCACTGTAACACAGATATACCCCACACCCCTCACTGTAACACTGATATACCCCTCACTGTAACACTGATATACCCCTCACTGTAACACACAGAAATAGCCCACAGCCCTCATAGTAAAGCTGTGATTCACTGGGAGGCGAGCTGCTGGGTCCGTGGGCCGGGGAGCTGCTGGGTCCGTGGGCCGGGGAGCTGCTGGGTCCGTGGGCCGGGGAGCTGCTGGGTCCGTGGGCCGGGGAGCTGCTGGGTCCGTGGGCCGGGGAGCTGCTGGGTCCGTGGGCCGGGGAGCTGCTGGGTCCATGGGCCGGGGAGCTGCTGGTTCTGTGGGGATGTGAGCTGTTATCATTCGTTGTGCTTGCCCATTAATCTCTATCAGGTTGTTCTTTACCCTCCAACACAGGAGTGTTCAGTACCTGCTTCTGTAACCTTCAAACCCTCACAGCTTCCAATGTCCTTTACAAAAGGGACTGATTCTCTGTCCACACTCCCCAGCAGTCGGACGGTTTGCACCTGAACCAGAGCGGGACAAATATCCTTGCGGGGAGGTTTGCTAGCACTGTTGGGGGGCGGGGGGGGTGGTTTAAACTAACTTGGCAGGGGGATGGGATACAGAGTGGAGCTACAATAAGGGGTGATGTACAGTCAAATATAGAGAAAAAAACAAGTCAGCTTGGAAGACAGGGCAAACATGTAAGAGCAAGGCTGGAGGGCATCTATTTTAATGCAAGGAGTCTAGCGAATAAGGTGGATGAACTGAAGGTGTTGATAAACACATGGGAGTATGATATTGTTGCTATCACGGAGACATGGTTGAGAGAGGGGCAAGACTGGCAGCTCAATATTACGGGGTACAGAATCTTCAGGCGAGACAGAGGGGGAGGTAGAAGAGGAGGGGGTGTCGCAATATTAATTAAGGAATCAATTACTGCCACAAGGAGGGATGATATATTAGCAGGTTCCTCCAATGAGGCTATATGGGTGGAGCTTAAAAACAAAAAGGGGGCATGCACTTTGCTGGGAGCGTACTATAGGCCCCCAAACAGTCAGGGGGAGATAGAGGAACAGATGTGTAGGCAAATCTCAGAGAAATGTGCAAATAATAGGGTAATAATAATGGGGGATTTCAACTTCCCCAATATTAACTGGGATAGTCAGAGTGTGAAAGGCTAAGAGGGTTCAAAATTCTATGGGGGAAAAATTCAGCTGCTTGCGCCTCCCGTTAGCGCCTTAAGAGGGCGCTAATGGGGCGTAAAGCAGCTAACGCCCGGGCGCAGCGCCGCCCACGCCTCCCGCAAAATTCAGCGGGAGGTTAGCGGCGGCGCCAGCCGGTAGCGCCCTGTGGCGCTGCGCCGCTGGCGATGACGTCATCGCCGTGCGCAGCACCCCGCTCGCGCTCCAGCCGCGATCTTCAGTCGCGCCCCCTGATTTACCGCCAGACGCTATGTCCGACGGGCTCAGGGAGGCGTACGTGCGGCCGGGGCGGCGATATTTAAAGGGGAGGTGGCAGGCGGCCATTTTTGTTGCTGGCCGCCTGCCAGCACCTGCCCCTGTTGCTGTCCCCGGCCCCCGTGAAGCCCCCCCACCGTGAAGTGCCGGCTGCGCTCCAAGAGCCCGGCACTTCTCTTGAGTGCCGGGCTCTTTTGCCGGCACTCCCGATCCCTGGAGGCCCAGCTGGGCCCCGGTTCGCGCTGCGCAGGGTCCCTCCCCTTTAAGAAGGGGAGGAAGGCCTGCAATACCGCGGCGCGACGTCCCTCGCAGCGCCCCAAGAGGGATGCGGGGTGCTTCCTTAGGCGCCCCGCTTCCCTCTTGGGGCGCAACCACTGAAGTTCCGGCGCGGGGCCGCTAATTTTTTCGGGGCGCTAAAAGTAGCGCCCCGGCGAGGTTAGCGCCCCAAATGGGGCGCGACTCAATTTTTACCCCTTAAAGTGCATCCAGGAGAGCTTTTTGAGCCAGCATGTAGAAAGTCCTACAAGGGAGGGGGCGGTACTGGACCTAATTCTAAGGAATGTGGCCGGCCAAGTGGAAGAAGTGCTAGTAGGTGAGCACTTTGGTGACAGTGACCATAATACGGTGAGATTTAAGGTGGTCATGGAAAAGGACAGGGATGGGCCGGAAATAAAGGTTCTAAATTGGGGGAAGGCCGATTTTAATAGGATAAGGCAGGATCTGGCCAAAAGGGACTGGGATCAGCTGCTTGTAGGAAAATCCGCATCGGAGCAATGGGATTCTTTCAGAAGGGAGATTGAGATCATACAATGGCAGCATGTTCCCGTAAAGGTCAAGGGTGGTTCCAAAAACCCCAGGGAACCTTGGATGTCAGGGGATATACGAGAATGGATCAGGAAAAAAAGGAGGGCTTTTGGCAGATACAAAATGCTAAAGACGGAGGAAGCACTAGAGGAGTACAAAAAGTGCAGGGGGATACTTAAAAAAGAAATTAGGAGATCAAAGAGGGGCCATGAAATAACACTGGCGAGCAAAATAAAGGAAAATCCTAAGATGTTTTATAAGTATATTAAGGGTAAGAGGATAACTAGGGAAAAAATAGGGCCCATTAGGGACAAAAGTGGCAGTCTGTGTGTGGAGCCGGAAGATGTAGGTGGAGTTCTAAATGAATTTTTTGCATCTGTTTTCACTATGGAGAAGGACGATGCGGACATAAATTTAGGGCAGGGGGACTGTGATATACTCGAACATTTTAACATCGAGAGGGAGGAGGTATTGGCGGTTTTAGCAGGTCTAAAAATGGATAAATCCCCAGGTCCGGACGAAATGTATCCCAGGCTGCTGTGTGAGGCAAAGGAGGAGATTGCGGGGGCTCTAACACATATATTCAGAACCTCTCTGGCCACAGGGGATGTGCCAGAGGACTGGAGAACCTCTAATGTAGTACCATTATTCAAGAAAGGGAGTAGGGAAAAACCGGGGAACTACAGGCCAGTGAGCCTAACATCAGTGGTAGGAAAATTATTGGAAAAAATTCTGAGGGACAAAATCAGTCTCCACTTGGAGAGGCAAGGATTAATCAGGGTTAGCCAACATGGCTTTGTCAAGGGAAGATCATGTCTGACTAATTTGATTGAATTTTTTGAGGGGGTGACTAGGTGTGTGGATGAGGGTAACGCAGTGGATGTGGTATACATGGATTTCAGTAAGGCCTTCGATAAAGTCCCGCACAGGAGACTGGTCAAGAAGGTAAGAGCCCATGGAATCCAGGGTGCCTTGGCACATTGGATACAAAACTGGCTCAGTGGCAGAAGGCAGAGGGTGATGGTCGAAGGTTGTTTTTGTGACTGGAAGCCTGTGGCCAGTGGGGTACCACAGGGATCGGTGCTGGGTCCCTTGCTGTTTGTGCTCTACATTAACGACTTGGATATGAATGTAAAAGGTATGATCAGTAAGTTCGCGGATGATACAAAAATTGGTAGGGTGGTAAATAGCGAGGAGGGTAGCCTCAGTCTGCAGGACGATATAGATGGGTTGGTCAGATGGGCGGAACAGTGGCAAATGGAATTTAATCCGGAAAAGTGCGAGGTGATGCACTTTGGAGGGACTAACAAGGCAAGGGAATACACAATGAATGGTAAGACCCTAGGCAAGACGGAGGGTCAGAGGGATCTTGGTGTGCAAGTGCACAGATCCCTGAAGGCGGCGGAACAGCTGGATAATGTGGTAAAAAAGGCATATGGGATACTTGCATTCATTAGCCGAGGCATAGAATATAAGAGCAAGGAGGTTATGATGGAGCTGTATAAAACACTGGTTAGGCCACATCTGGAATACTGTGTGCAGTTCTGGTCGCCACACTACAGGAAGGATGTGATCGCTTTGGAGAGGGTGCAGAGGAGATTCACCAGAATGTTACCCGGGCTGGAGTGCTTCAGCTATGAAGAGAGACTGGGCAGATTGGGTTTGTTTTCCTTGGAGCAGAGGAGGCTGAGGGGGGACATGATTGAGGTGTACAAAATTATGAGGGGCATAGATAGGATGGATACTAAGCAGCTTTTTCCCTTAGTAGAGGGGTCTATAACAAGGGGGCATAGATTCAAGGTAAAGGGCGGGAGGTTTAGAAGGAATTTGAGAAAGAACTTTTTCACCCAGAGGGTGGTTGGAGTCTGGAACTCACTGCCTGAAAGGGTTGTGGAGGCAGGAACCCTCACAACATTCAAGAAGCATTTGGATGAGCACTTGAAATGCCATAGCATACAAGGCTACGGACCAAATGCTGGAATATGGGATTAGATTAGACAGGGCTTGATGGCCGGCGTGGACACGATGGGCCGAAGGGCCTCTATCCGTGCTGTATAACTCTATGACTCTATGACAGTCCTCCAGACTCGCTGCTGGCATTAAATTCAATCTTCACACTCAGCCCTGCTTGGCAGCAGATGTGTGTCTATCTGGAGTGTGTTTTAAACTAACTTAATCCCCAGTTATTCTCGCTTAATATTGAAATAATTGTATATGTCAACCAGTGTATTCTATTTAATAATCTATACATAGCAATACTTACAAGAACTTTTAAAAGGCCTGCTTTCAGAGTAAATTCGCTGGTGTTTCAGCAGACTGGATGACCTTGTGAATCCCTTCGCACACACGGAGCAGGTGAACGGATTCTCTCCAGTGTGAACATGCTGGTGTTCAATGAGGTGGGATGACTGAATCTCTTCCCACAGTGAAAGCGACTGAACAGTCTCTCGTCAGCGTGAACTCGCTGGTGTTTCAGCAGGATGGATGACCGACTGAATCCCTTCCCACATACGGAGCGGGAGAACAGTCTCTCCCCAGTATGACTGCGCCGATGAATTTGCATCTCAGACGGATAATTGAATCCCTTCTCACAGTCCCCACATTCCCACGGTTTCTCCAAGGTCCATCTGTCTCTCCTGTTTGGACGATCGGTTGAAGCCTCGTCCACACACAGAACAAGTGTACGGTTTCTCCCCACTGTGAATGGTGTGAAGTTTTTCCAGGCTGTGTAACATGGTTACAGCTCTCTCCAGTCAGTGCACTGGAACACTCTCGCTCAAGTGTGAATGGGTCTCGGTGCTTTCCCAGTCACATGATGTTTGAAATCCTTTCCCACACACAAGAACAGAGAAAGATTTCTCCTTCCACATTCAAAGGCCGATGATATTCAGGTCCTGATGAATCGAGTGACTCTGTCAGATCTTGGCGTGATGTTTGGTTGAGTTTCTGGTCTGCAAATCCTCCCCTTCCAATACCCTGAAAAAAGGAGATTACAAAAGTCATCACTAAGTACAGGACAGAAATTCAGAAAAGACAATTCTAGTTTCTATGGAACAATCTTTCCTCTCCTTTGTTTCCCCCAAATGCTGTAAATCCCTGTCCCACACACTCTCCCTCTCCCTGTGCTGAAATCCTTACCCATTGCATCATATCTTTGCCCCTCTCCCACCCTCTGCTCTGCTTGGCTCCATTTCTACAGCCCCTGTGTGCGATGAGTGTGATGGAATAATCTCCACTTGCCTGGATGAGTACAGCTCCAACAACACTCAAGAAGCTCGACACTATCCAGGACAAAGCAGCCCGCATGATTGACACCCCATCCACCACCTAAACATTCACTCCCTCCACCACCGGCGTACTGTGGCTTGTACCATCTACAAAATGCACTGCAGCAACTCGCCAAGGCTTCATCGGTAGCACCTCCCAAACCCGCGACCTCTTCCACCTAGAAGGACAAGGGCAGCAGGCACATGGGAACACCACCACCTCCAAGTTTCCCTCCAAGTTATGCACCATCCTGATTTGGAAGTATATCGGCCGATCCTTCATCATCGCTGGGTCAAAATCCTGGAACTCCCTCCCGAACAGCACTGTGGGAGTACCTTCACCACACGGACTGCAGCGGTTCAAGAAGGTGGCTCACCACCACCTTCTCAAGGGCAGTTAGCGATGGGCAATAAATGCTGGTTTTGCCAGGGATGCCCACATCCCATAAACGAATATTTAAATGCTTCTGCTGCAGCTGCTCTGGGAGAGGGCCGCGCATGCGCCCTGACCCCCGCACTGTCCAAGATGGCGGCGCGGGGACAAGTCCCGCCGACCTTCACCAAGATGGCGGCCGGTTGCCGGGGTAACCCGGGCCTGTAGCCGCGGTGAAAGCCTTCAGCAAGGTGGCGGACAGTCGCCCCGCTCACCCCGGCGGCTGGGCCAGGCGCCGCGGCGCAAACACTGGGCCCGCCGGGTTTTATTCCAGGCCTGAGGCCTACGCCGGGTGTTTAATAAGCTTCCCAGTCCAGCAGCGGCGCCTATTCCTCCCCGGCCCCAACAATCTCCTCTCCTCTCTTGAATCGCTTGTTCGGCCATTAGTACAACAGGAAATGCTCTGACGAAGGTCATCGACCTGAACCGTTCGGTTTCTGCTTCTCTCTGCAGATTGTTGTTGTTGACCCGCCATTGCTCCCAGGCGTCATCACCCGCACTGCGCATGCTCGGACAACTCCCCGGACCCGCGGCTGCGCACTGGTCTCCTATAGTCATTGATAGGGCACTTTCTGTCGCGCGGGGGGTCCTGGGTAAATACACCGCCATTGAAAGCTCCAATTGGTGAAGAGATCATTCACATATTCAGATTGGGCTGTTGTTCACTTCCTGTAGCGGGGTGACATTAAGTTGCCCCAGTGTCAGCAGACGGGGACATAAACCATTAAGGCAAGTGTCCCAGCCCACCACAAATCTCCAGTAACAGTTCTGACAAAGGGCCCTCGACCCGAAACGTTGACTGTGTTTCTTTCTCCCCTATCCTGCCTGACCTGCTGAGTGTTTCCAGCATTTTCTGTTGTTTTTCCACTAATAAGTATGTACAATACAGCCACACACACAAACAATAATTAAATCATAATGTGATTGTGAGGATCGATTATCACCTCACTGACCTGCGGTGCCCTCCGGTCACGGAAGGTATCGTACGTAACGGTGGACACCGTATGCTCCCTCTCCAGGGCCACCTGGGCACGGACAAGACCGCGGAAGAGGAGCTGGAAGCCAAAGACACCCTCGCACCCCATGGGCCCCACCTACCCTGAACCCACAAATTGCTGATTCAGCCAAGTCCAAGAGCAGGTCCAGGAGAAGATCTGCCGCCTCACTCACCCCACTCTGCACCAGGCGGCCAAAGATTAGGAGCCTGGGGCTAAAATGTAATCAAAAGTTGAGGAGCTGCCACTTCAGGTAACGATACAGAGGCTGCAACCTCTCACATTGAAAATACATATGGCCCATGGACTCCTCAAGGCCGTATAAACCACGGCCGGAATTGTTCCTCCCTGGGCAGGTCTGGTGCGGGCGATGGCAATGACGGGTCATGACCCCGCTGCTGAAAATGACTTTATGTTAATAGGGCCTATTAAGCCCGCCCAGCGCGTTACCCGGTCTAATTAAATGATGCGGGTCTGGTCTGTTGACGTAATCGATGACGCGTTTTCAGCGGGAGCTTAAAAGGTGCCATGGCCACGTTGGATTTGAATGTCAATGTAACATAGTGCTGCCGGTGCACTACAGCATTGGAGTGCTGCAAACACTGACAATGACTGCACAGAGGCAGAGGGCTGCTCCCAGGTTGTCCGATGGCTCCCTCCATATATGATTATGAAGGGCGTCAAAGCATGCAGGGTGGTCCTCTCCTCTTCCAATGGATGGAAGCGACCTCCCCAGGGCACCAAAACAGCCTGGTTGGAGATTGCAGAGGGGGTCACCAGCAGGGATGTTGTCAGGAAGACCTGGGTGCAGTGCCGCAAACATTTCAATGATCTCATTAGATCAGGAAACGTGAGTACAAAGCCACACTCACCTTCATCTTGCTGTGCCTCTCATCACACCCCCATCACTCTGCCTTCCCAACCCTACCCCTGCACATTCTTACTCACACCAACAAACCTTGCACGTCCACCCATCCCTCTCTTTCTATTTACAACATCACATCCCCATCTCACTAGTCACCCCTCACACTCACCCGCATCCTAGTGCAATCATACCAAATAACAACACACAAGGTCTCTGGAACCTCTTGGACACAGGTGACATCATCTTCAGTCTGTTCCTTTGTTCTTGCAGTCGGTCTGTGTAAAGTTGTTTTTCGAGTTTTCAGGTTTTAACCCATTTCTTATCAAAAGTTCGTTTGGGAATTGTCCATATTTGGTCTTTAACAAAATCACCTATTTTAATTGGTTCTCATGGTCAAAATACCATCGTCACTCAGACTAAGTTTAGCATCTTGGCCCCGCCTTTCCAGTATTTTTCCTCCAACTTTACCCTGTTCATCGTCATCTTGTTTATAGTTCTTCACCCCACTGGAA
This sequence comes from Squalus acanthias, assembly GCA_030390025.1. Lineage (NCBI taxonomy): Eukaryota > Metazoa > Chordata > Chondrichthyes > Squaliformes > Squalidae > Squalus > Squalus acanthias. The sequence continues at coordinate 43,690 of JASTWF010000254.1, read as the reverse complement.
TTTACCTTATCTCTCTCATTTCTAGCTTCCCTGATACAGGCAGTACAAGGCCTCATAAGCTGCGTAAGCTGCGATACTGTCCGTTATTAGAACTAGTCTTGACTAGTCCTGGCTGTCTTTGCAGTTACATTTTGAGCAAGCCTCAGCAATTTATGCACAAGTCATTACAGGTCACACTGAATATAGATATTGGGTTAATGTGAAGTTCACTATTCTACACTCACACTTATACATGTTATTACTAAAAACATCAAGGTATCAGTCTTTCGTGCACAAGTAGAATTCACAAGGGTAGCCACTTGGGTGTTTTATCGAGTGTTTATGTAAAGCTTCCGTTAATGTGCTGTCAAACATCAAAATTCATATTTTCAACACTTTCCGGTCTTGGACAGATCTGTGTACACCTTTGCAAGTGGATTCATGAGTTGCAGTGAATGGTGAGACATAACGGTACCTCCAGCAATGGTGGTGAGTGTGAAAGGAATGGCTTGGTCATTGCAGGGATGCTTTACGGTGTTGCTGTGAGGTGGTGCCAACCTGGAGCATCATGTGGCAGCTGTAAGGGTGTACAGCGTCAAGTGAAGTAAATCTGGCCATGGTGAGGCCATCCCTGGCCTGCCGGACAGCAATGTGCTCGGGTGTTGATGCGCTCTGTCCTCTGCAGCATCAAGTGATTGCGGAGAAGGTTGGTGGTGTTGTTGTTGGTGCTGTTGGTGTGCCTGGTGCTGCTGGTGTTGGGGCTCACCGTGGTCAGATTCTGAGGGCCAAGGTGAGACAGTATAAACGGCACCCATGCTGATGGAATAGATGGCAGGTGAAGTAGAGATGACAGAAGCAATCTGTCAATGGTGAGAGAGGTTCTTCCGGTGAGGTGACACTGGATGGAGACTTTGCTGGAAAGACTGTAACCTGCAGAACCTGTGCTGGGAATGCAGTGAGAAACAGCTTCTGCTGAGGAAAGTGATCATCTGTCAGGTGGGAGTTTTTATGCTACATTTGATGCTGGCAAGTAATCAGCTGGAGCAATGGCCACTGAACTCCTGCCTCAGGTTGTCAGACGTGGTTCCCGAGCAGCGTGCATCCCGTGGCCATCCAGTTCAATTTAAAACGTAAGGTTAATCCCACTCTTAAAGGTCTGACAACAAGCTACTAATAATTTAAACAGAAAATGCTGGAAATACTCATTTTCTGGGGTGGTCGCGGGCGCGATCGGAGGTGGGTCGGGTGGGAAAGTTGTAATTTCTTGGAGCGGGTCGGGAACCACTGTCATCCCGCTCCCTCGCACCTTTCCCCCAGGTGCGTCTATCAGCGTGGATCCGACCTGACCGGCAGAGGCGGGCGACCCAATTTAAATTATTAGTACAAAAGCAAAATACTGCGGATGCTGGAAATCTGAAATAAAAACAGAAAATGCTGGAAGTACTCAGCAGGTCAGGCAGCATTTGTGGAGAGAGAAACAGAGTTAACGTTTCAGGTCAATGACCCTTCGTCAGAACTGGAAAATGTTGGAGATGGAACAGGTTTTTAAGCAGGTGTAGGGGCAGTGAAAGGGCGGAGGGGGGAAAGAACAAAAAGGAAGGTCTGTGATAGGATGGAAGGCAGGAGAGATTAAGAGACAAAAGGGATGATGGTGCAAGGCAAAAGGAGATGGTAATGGGACAAATTAAGAAACAAAAGATGACTCTAGAAGAAGTGTAAATGGCAATGGCAGAATGATCGACAGCTGCCATGTGAGAGAGAGGGAAAAAATGATAGGGCAGAGGTTATGGTCTGAAATTGTTGAACTCGATGTTGAGTCCAGAAGGCTGTAAAGTGCCTAATCGAAAGATGAGGAGCTGTTCCTCGAGCTTACGTTGAGCTTCATTGGAACAGTGTAAGAGGCCGAGGACAGAGAGGTCAGAGTGGGAGTGGAGCGGAGAATTAAAGTGACAGGCGACCGGAAGCTCAGGATCACGGACTGAACAGAGGTGTTCCGCAAAGCGGTCACCCAATCTGCGTTTGGGTCTCCCCAATGTAGAGGAGACCGCATCGTGAGCAGTGAATACATTATACTAAATTGCAAGAAGTACAAGTAAATCGCTGTTTCACCTGGAAGGAGTGTTTGGTGCCCTGGACAGTGGGAAGGGAGGAGGTAAAAGGGCAAGTGTTGCATCTCCTGCGCTTGCACGGGAAGGTGCCGGGCGAAGGGGAAGGGGTGTTGGGGGTGATAGAGGAGTGGGCCAAGGTGCCGCGGAGGGAGCGGTCCCTTTGGAATTCTGAAAGGGAAGGTGAGTGGAAGATGTGTTTGGTGGTGGGATCATGCTGGAGGTGGGGGAAATGGCGGAGGATGATCCGTTGAATGTGCAGGCTGGTGGGGTGAAATGTGAGGACAATGGGAACACTATCGTGGTTCCGGGAGGGAGGGGAAGGGGTGAGAGCAGAGGTGCAGGAAATAGAACGGACACGGTCAAGGGCCATGTCAACCACAGCAGAGGGGAATCCTCGGTTGAGGAAAAATGAAGGCTTGTCGGAAACATTAGTATGGAAGGTGGCATCGTCAGAGCAAATGCGGCGGCGACAGAGAAACTGGGAGAATGGAATAGAGTCCTTACAGGAGGCGGGGTGGGAGGAAGTATAGTCCAGGTAGCTGTGGGAGTCATTGGGCTTGTAGTGAATCGTTGTCAATAGCCTACCCCCAGAGAGGGAGACAGAGAGGTCGAGGAAGGGAAGAGAAGAGTCGGAGTTGGACCATGTGAAGATGAGAGAAGGGTGGAAATTCGAAGCAAAGTGAATGAAATTTTCTAGTTCTGAGCGAGAGCAGGAAACAGCACCAATACAGTCATCAAAGTACCGGGAAAAGAGGTGAGGGAGGGGACCTGAGTAGGACTGGAACAAAGAATGTTCCACATATGCGACGAAAAGGCAGGCATAGCTGGGACCCATGCGGGTTCCCACAGCAACATCTTTAATTTGCAGGAAGTGAGTGGAGTCAAAGGAGAAGTTGTTCAATGTGAGAACAAGTTCAGCCAGGCGGAGGAGGGTGGTGGCGGATGGGGACTGGTTGGGCCTCTGTTCAAGGAAGTAGCGGAGCGCCCTCAGGCCATCCTGGAGGGAGATAGAGTTGTAGAGGGATTGGACGTCCATAGTGAAAAGGAGACGGTTGGGGCGAGGACACTGGAAAATGTCGAATTGGTTGAGGGCATCGGGAGAGTTGCGGATGTCGGTGGGAAGAGACTGGACAAGGGGAGAAAAATAGGATCGAGATAGGAAGAGATAAGTTCCGTGGGGCAAAAACAGGCAGAAACGATGGGTCTCCCAGGGCAATCCTGTTTGTGGATCTAGGGAAGGAGGTAGATGCGGGCTGTGCGGGGTTGGGGCACTATGAGGTTGGCGGCCGTGGAGGGAAGATCTCCAGAGGAGATGAGTTCAGTGATGGTCTTGGAAACGGTGGTTTGATGTTCGGTAGTGGGGTCATGGACCAGGTGGAGGTACTAGGAGGTGACAGCGAGTTGACGGTCAGCCTCCGCTAGGTAGAGGTCGGTTCGCCAAACAACCACAGCACCAGCATTGTCAGCAGGGTTAATGACAATGTAGGATTTGGATCTGAGAGAATGGAGTGCTGCAAGTTCAGAGGGAGGTAAGTTGGAGTGAGTGAGGGGAGCAGAGACGGTCGATGTCACGCCGGCAGTTTGCAATGAAAAGATCTAGAGAGGTTACGAGTCCAGAGGGAGGGGTCCAGGTAGAACGAGAAGTCTGAAAACGGGAGAAAGGGTCACCTGTGCGGGGGGAAGACTCCTGGCCAAAGAAGTGGGCACGGAGACGAAGGCAGCGGAAAAAGAGCTCAGCATCGTGCCAAGCTCGAAATTCATTCAGATGGGGGCGTAAGGGGATGAAGCTCAGCCATTTGCTACCTCCACCCATCCCACTGTCCAGAGCTCCAAACACTCCTTCCAGGTGAAACAGCGATTTACTTGTACTACTTACAATTAAGTATACTGTATTCGCTGTTCACGATGCGGTCTCCTCTACATTGGGGAGACCAAACACAGATTGGGTGACCGCTTTGCAGAACAACTCCGTTCAGTCCGTAAGGGTGACCCCGAGCTTCCGGTCGCCTGTCACTTTAATTCTCCGTTCCACTCCCACTCAGACCTCACCGTCCTCGGCCTCTTACACTGTTGCAATGAAGTTCAACGTAAGCTAGTGGAACAGCACCTCATCTTCCGATTAGGCACTTTTTAGCCTTCTGGACTCAACATAGAGTTCAACAATTTCAGACCATAACCTCTGCTCCTATCCTTTTTTACCCATTTTTCTCCCTCACATGGCAGCTGTCTTTCATTCTGCCAGTGCAATTTACACTTCATCTAGAGCCACCTTTTATTTCTTAACTTGTCCCATTACCATCTCCTTTTGTCTTGCACCATCTCTTAATCTCTCTTAATCTCTCTTAATCGCTTCTGCCTTCCATCCTGTCACAGACCTTCGGTTTTGTTCTTTCCCCCCTCTTCCCTTTTCCTGCCCCTGCACTTGCTTAAAGACCTGTTCCATCTCCAGCTTTTTCCAGTTCTGACGAAGCGACATCGACCTGAAACGTTAACTCTGTTTCTCTCTCCACAGATGCTGCCTGACCTGCTGAGTATTTGCTGCATTTTCTGTTTTTATTTCAGATTTCCAGCATGCGCAGTATTTTGCTTTTGTGCCGTTCTGATTCTGCCTTGTCCATTGATATGTTCATCCCTTAATAGCCCAGGGCAGCACTGCTCTGACCAGGACATTTTCTTTGCTGATTTAAAACCTTTACCTCTGGCCCTTGTTGTGAAAATATCAAACACTGATCGCACACGAGCCCCAGCCCTTTCTCTTCTGTTCCCTCCCTCTGTTAAACAGAAGAGAACGGGCGGAGATACAGAGGGTGAGAGTAACAGATACTGAAACTAATATACAGAATCAGTGAGAGGGACTGAGAAACTGAAACAAGAGAAAGAGGCAATATTTTAAACCAGGCAATGTCGGATCAGAGGGAGATACAGAAAGAGGTGCAGAGAGACCCAGAAATAATGCCACACTCAGAACCTCATTAAAATGGCCACCACACATCTCACTTAACAGTCACAATCATCGCATTGTCCAAAACACCAGCCTTTAGACCGTTCATTTTGAGGACTTTAATTTCACAACTTCAGGAGCGCTTTGCAGCCAATGAACTCATTGTTGTAATGTAGTCACTGTTGTAATGTAGGAAACGTGGCAGCCAATTTTGTGCAGAGCAAGCTCCCACAAACTGGGATTAAGCTGCTGATTCCTTTGGGACACTTTTTAAACTCGCCGTCCCAGGATTTAGTTTTAAATCAGACATTCTGGAAGGGTGTGACAGAGGGGCTCTCCTGCTGAGGCTGGGAGCTGGGCAGTGACTGCACACTGGAGACCCCCAGAGCCTATGTGTCTCCCTGTGTGTTTAACCCAATCAACTCCTACTGTCTTTAAGACGCTGCTTGAAACCGACCTCTGATCAAGCTTTTGGTCATCTGTCCTAATATCTCCTTATGTAGCTCGGTGTTAAATTGTGTTTGTTAATGTTCCTGTGAAGCGCCCTGGGACATTTTACTACTTTAAATGCGCGATATAAATGGTTGTTGTTGTTGTTGTTGTCTCTCTCTCTCCCTCTGTTTCTGTGTCTCTCTCTCCCTTTGTTTCTCTCATTGTTTCTCGCTCCCTCTCTTTCTCTGTCTCTCCTTCTGCTTCTCTCTGTCTCTCCCTTTATGTCTCTCCTTCTGCCCCTCTCTCTCTCTCTGCATCTTTCTGCATCTCCGTTTCTTTCTCTCTGCCTGTCTCCCCAGCTGTTTCTGCCTCGTTGTAAAAACACAAACACTGGCGATCCCCGTGCCTCTCCCTCTCATTGCCCCGTACCCGCTCGGCCCAGGGTTGGTGCTGTGCGTACATTAAATGTTGCAGTGCATCTTCCACTTCTGATCTTTCAATGGCGGGGCGTTTACCCAGAATCCCCCGCGCGGCAGAATGTGCCCTATCAATGAGAACAGGAGCCCAGTGCGCAGGCGCGGGACCGGGCTGTGCTCTGAGCATGCGCAGTGTGAGAGTGTTGGCGATGGTCTGAAGTGGAAGACACGGTTCCGGGAGGCGGTGGGAGATTGTGGGCTCGGCGAGGAATTGGACCCGCGGGTGGGCTGGGAAGCTTCATAAACACCCGGTGTAGGCCTCAGGCCCCGAATAAGAGCCCACAGGGCCGGCCGCCCGGGTCAGCGGGGTCACTGGCCGCCATCTTGGACAGGGCGGATGATTCTCTGAAAACTAACAGAACCAAACAAAGAAATGATCAGAAACAATAGCAAAATCCTGCGGCTGCTGGAAATCTGAAATAACAACAGGAAATGCTGGAAACAGATTTTAAGCAGGTGCAGAGGCTGGGAAAGGGGTGGAGGCAGGGGAGATAAAATGTTGCAAATGGGGATGGCAAAACCATAAACAGCCTGAAAAATGGGGGCAGGGGTTATAGTCTGAAATTGTTGAACTTAATGTTGAGTCCAGAAGGCTGTAAAGTACCTAATCGGAAGATGAGGTGCTGTTCCTCGAGCTTATGTTGAGCTTCATTGGAACAGTGTAAGAGGCCGAGGACAGAGAGATCAGAGTGGGAGTGAAGCGGAGAATTAAAGTGACAGGCGACCAGAAGCTCGGGATCACCCTTACGGACTGAACGGAGGTGTTCCGCAAAGTGGTCGCCCAATCTGTGTTTGGTCTCCCCAATGTAGAGGAGACCGCATCGTGAGCAGCGAATACAGTATACTAAATTGCAAGAAGTACCAGTAAATCACTGTTTCACCTGGAAGGGGTGTTTGGGGCCCTGGACAGTGGGAAGGGAGGAGGTTAAAGGGCAGGTGTTGCATCTCCTGTGCTTGCACGGGAAGGTGCCGGGCGAAGGGGAAGGGGTGCTGGGGGTGGTAGAGGAGTGGACTAGGGTGTCGCGGAGGGAGCGGTCCCTGCGGAATGCTGAAAGGGGAGGTGAGGGGAAGATGCTTTTGGTGGTGGGATCACACTGGAGGTGGCGGAAATGGCGGAGGATGATCTGTTGAATGTGGAGGCTGGTGGGGTGAAAGGTGAGGACAAGGGGAACCCTATCGTGGTTCCGGGAGGGAGGGGCAGGGCAGGGGTGAGAGCAGAAGTGCGGGAGATAGAACGGACACGGTCGAGGGCCGTGTCGACCACGGTAGAGGGGAATCCTCGGTTGAGGAAAAAGGAAGACATGTCGGAAGCACTGGTATGGAAGGTGGCATCGTCAGAGCAGATGCGGCGGAGACGGAGAAACTGGGAGAATGGAATAGAGTCCTTACAGGAGGCGGGGTGGGAGGAAGTGTAGTCCAGGTAGCTGTGGCAGTCAGTGGGCTTGTAGTGAATGTTTGTCAATAACCTATCCCCAGAGATGGAGACGGAGAAGTCGATTTGGATGATCAGCCATGATCTCATTAAATGGTGGAGCAGGCTCGAGGGGCCGAATGGCCTACTCCTGCTCCTATCTTCTATGTTTCTATGCAATCCCCCGCGAGGCAGAATGTGCCCTATCAATGACTACAGGAGCCAAGGGCGCAGGACGGGGCTGTGCTCTGAGCATGCGCAGTGCGAGTGGCAGAGACGGAGTGAAGTGGAAGACACGCTCCCGGGAGGCGGTAGGAGATTGTGGGCTCGGGGAGGAATTGGAGCCGCGGGTGGGCTGGGAAGCATCATAAACACCCGGTGTAGGCCTCAGGCCCCGAACAAGAGCCCACAGGCCCCGTGTTTGCCCCGCGGTGACAGGCCCGGCCGCCCGGGTCAGCGGGGTCACTGGCCGCCATCTTGGCCAAGAACAAAGAGTGGGCGGGGCTTCAGGGTCCCAGTGACCAGGAGAGACAATCATTGACTCATTGATTTTATTCTCACTCTGCACACAGCGGGTGGAGAACTGAACCCAACCAGAGTAGAGGGAGGGAGAAAACTGGGAGTGGAGGAAAGAAATGTTGGAGATGGTGCGATGGGTTTGGATTTCAGCACAGGGAGGAGGGAGAGTGTGTGGGACGGGGATTTACAGCTTTGGGGGAACAAGAGAGGAAAGCACAATCTCTGCGTGGTCTGCACAGAGCGGGATTAAACGCAGTGGACTTGAACAGAGTGCTTTGTTTGGGAATTTGAAAAGAGTGGGAAGGAGTTGTTGCTTTTTGCCTACACTACTTGTAGTGCTTTGTGTTACAGGTAGATATTTAATTAATCTAGATCAAGTAAGTAGTCAGGAAACTACACTGTAAACTAAGTTACCTAATTACAAATGTAATTAAATTAAATAAATCAAGGTCATATAGGGATGGCAGTGCAGGTGGTGTGCTGCAACTGCAGCACGTGGGAGTTTGTGGAGAGCATTGTGATCCCCGACAACCACCTTTGCAGTAAGTGCCTGCATCTTGAGGAACTTCAGCTCAGAGTTTTTGAGCTGGAGTCTGAGGTGCAGACATTGCGGGGCATCAGGGATGGGGAGAATTACCGGGACACTTTGATCCAGGAGGCAGTTACACCCCTTAGGTTAGGTAGTGGTACAGGTCTGGTTAGTGGTCAGGGACAGGAGGGTGTGACTGCAACTCAGGCAGGTAAGGGGACCCCAGATGCAGTGCTGGAGGAGCCTCAGCCTTTACCTGCCTGGTGCCAGGGTTAAAGACATCTCCTCGCGGCTGGAGAAGAAGTGGGAGGGGGAGGATCCAGTTGTCGTGGTCCACGTAGAAACCAACGACCTAGGTAGAACTTGGAATAAGGTTCTGCTGAGGGAGTTTGAGGAGCTAGGATCCAAATTAAAAAGCAGAACCTCAAATGTAATAATCTCTGGATTTTTACCTGAGCCACGTGCAAATTAGCGTAGGGACAAACAGAGGGTTAATTGCATGGCTCAAAGTATGGTGTGGGAGGAAGGGGTTTCAGTTCATGGGGCACTGGCACCAGTACTGGGGAAACAAGGAGCTGTTCCGTTGGGACGGGCTCCACTTAAACCGGGCTGTGACCAGTGTCCTGGCGAACCAAATAACTAGGACAATAGACAGGGCTTTAAACTAATGAAGGGGGGGGCGTTGGAGGATTCAGGAAAGAGTAAATTTAAAAGCAGCGAGAGAAATGTAATGGCTCTAGAGCAGAGTAGAATTTGGGGTAAAAATAAGCAGAGTGGGTCAGGAAGGGACAGAGAGAGTAACAAAGGTAATAAGACATCAGTGACTAAGGTGACATCAGGGAAAAATAGAAATAAGTCAAAGCTAAAGGCACTTTCTCTGAATGCGCGAAGCATTTACAACAAAATAGATGAATTAATAGCGCAGATAGAAATTAACAGGTTTGATCTAATAGCCATAACGGCGATGTGGTTGCAAAGTGGCCAAGGTTGGGAACTAAATATTCCAGGATATATAACTTTTAGAAGGGATAGGCAAAATGGAAAAGGAGGATGGGTAGCCCTGATAATAAAGGATGGGATAAAGACAGGAGAGAGAAAGGATCTGAGCTCTGAAAATCAGGAAGTAGAATCAGTTTGGGTGGCGCTAAGAAACAGCAAGGGGCAGAAAATATTGGTGGGAGTTGTTTATAGGCCCTCAAACAGTAGTTGTAATGTAGGGCAGTGTATAAATCAGGAAATTAGAGGCGCATGTAACAAGGGTAATACAGTGATCATGGGGGACTTTAATCTACATATAGACTGGGCAAACCAAATTTGCAGTAATAGTGTGGAGGACGAATTCATGGAATGTATGCAAGATAGTTTTCTAGATCAGTATGTCGAGGAACCAACAGGCTATTTTAGATCTAGTATTGTGCAATGAGAAAGGGTTAATTAATAACCTTGTAGTAAAGGGGCCTTTAGGGAAGAGTGACCATAATATGATAGAATTTTATATTGAGTTTGAAAGTGACTTGGTTAAATCCGAAACTAGGGTCTTAAATCTAAACAAATTAAACTACGTAGGTATGAGGGGCGAGATGGCTCAGGTAGATTGGGAAACTACATTAAAAGGTATGACAGTGGACCAGCAATGGCTAGCGTTAAAGAATTAATACATAAGTTACAACAAATATACATTCCTTCAAGGCACAAAAACCCCACAGGAAAGTGGTCCAACCGTGGCTAACAATAGCAGTTAAAGATAGTATTAGATCAAAGGAAGAGGCTTATAATGCTGCCAAAAAGAGTTGTAAGCCTGAAGATTGGGAGGATTCTAGAATTCAGCAAAGGAGGACCAAGAAATTGATAAAGGAAGGGAAAATAGAATGAGAGTAAACAAGCGAGAGACATAAAAACAGACTGTAAAAGCTTCTATAGGTATGTAAAAAGGAAAAGATTAGCAAAAATGTGGGTCCCTTACAGGCTGAGACAGGAGAAATTATAATGGGGAATAAGGACATGGCAGAGAAATTAAACAAATACTTTGTGTCTGTCTTCACAGAAGAAGACGCAAAAAACTTCCCGGAAATAATGAAGTTCCAAGGGTCTAACGAGAATGAGGAACTGAAAGAAATTAGTATTAGTAAAAAAGTAGTACTGGAGAAATTAATGGGACTGAAAGCCGATAAATCCCCTGGACCTGATGGCCTACATCCTAGGGTTTTGAAAGAGGTGGCTATAGAGATAGTGGATGCATTGGTTGTCATTTTCCAAAATTCCATAGATTCTAGAACGGTTCCCACAGATTGGAAGGTAGCAAATGTAACCCCACTATTTAAGAAAGGAGGGAGAGAGAAACCGGGGAACTACAGACCAGTTAGCCTGACATCAGTAGTAGGGAAAATGCTAGAATCTATTATTAAGAACATGGTAACAGGGCACTTAGAAAATAATGATAGGATTGGGCAGAGTCAACATGGATTTATGAAAGGGAAATTGTGTTTGACAAATCTGTTAGAATTTTTTGAGGTTGTAACTAACAGAATAGATAACACGGTGGCATAGTGGTTAGCACTGTTGCCTCACAGCGCCAGGGACCCGGGTTCGAATCCGGCCTCGGGTGACTTTCTGTGTGGAGTTTGCACATTCTCCCCCGTGTCTGTGTGGGTTTCCTCCGGGTGCTCCGGTTTCCTCCCACAGTCCAAAGATGTGCGGGTTAGGTTGATTTGGCTATGATAAATTGACCCTTAGTGTTAGGGGTGATTAAATACGTGGGGTTACGGGGATAGGGTGGGATATGTGTCGGTGCAGGCTCGATGGGCCGAAATGACCGCTATCTTTACTGTGGGGATTCTGTGATAAGGGGGAACCAGTGGATGTGTATTTGGATTTTCAGAAGGCTTTTGATAAAGTCCCACACAAGAGGTTGTTAAACAAAATTAGGGCTCATGGGATTGGGGGTAATATACTAGCATGGATTGAGGATTGGTTAATGGACAGAAAACAGAGAGAAGGAATAAGCAGGTCATTTTTGGTTGGCAGGCTGTAACTAGTGGGGTACTGCAAGGTTCAGTGCTTGGGCCTCAGCTATTCACAATCCGCATCAATGATTTGGATGAGGGGACCAAATGTAATATATCCAAGTTTGCTGATGATACAAAGCTGGGTGGAAATGTAAGTTGTGAGGAGGATGCAAAGAGGCTTCAAGGAGATATAGACAGGCTAAGTGAGTGGGCAAGAACATGGCAAATGGAATATAATATGGAGAAATGTGAAGTTATCCACTTTGGTCAGAAAAATAGAAAAGCAGAATATTTTTTAAATGGTGAGAGATTGGGAAATGTTGGTGTTAAAAACATAGAAACTAGGAGCAGGAGTAGGCCATTCGGCCCGTCGAGCCTGCTCCACCATTCAATACGATCATGGCTAATCATCCAAATCCAGTACCCTGTCCCTGCTTTCTCACACAGAATCCCCATCGAGCCTGCACCGACACATATCCCACCCTATCCCCGTAACCCCACGTATTTAATTCCCCCTAACATATCCCATCCTATCCCCGTAACCCCACATATTTAATCCCCCCCCCTAACACTAAGGGTCAATTTATCATAGCCAAATCAACCTAACCCGCACATTTTTGGACTGTGGGAGGAAACCGGAGCACCCAGAGAAAACCCACGCAGACACGGGGAGAATATGCAAACTCCACACAGACAGTCACCCGAGGCCAGATTTGAACCCGGGTCCCTGGCGCTGTGAGGCACCAGAGCTAACCACTATGCCACCGTGTTCAGATGGACCTGGGTGTCCTTGTACACGAATCACTGAAAGTTAACATGCAGGTACAGCAAGCAATTAGGAAAGCAAATGATATGTTGGCCTTTGTTACAAGAGGATTTGAGTATAAGAGTAAAGACGTCTTACTGCAATTATATAGGGCCCTGGTGAGACCACACCTGGAGTATTGTGTACAGTTTTGCTCTCCTTACCAAAGGAAGGTTATACTTGCCGTAGAGGGAGTGCAACGAAGGTTCACCGGACTGGTTCCTGCGATGGGGGGATTGTCCTATGAGGAGAAATTGAGTAGAATGGGCCTATATTCTCTAGAGTTTAGAAGAATGAGAAGTGATCTCATTGAAACATATAAAATTCTTACAGGGCTTGACAGGGTAGATGCAGGGAGGATGTTTCCCCTGGCTGGGGAGTCTAGAACCAGGGGTCACAGTCTCAGAATAAGGGGTCAGCCATTTGGGACTGAGATGAGGAGAAATGTCTTCACTCAGAGGGTGGTGAATCTTTGGAATTCTCTACCCCAGGGGGCTATGGAGGCTCAGTCGTTGAATATATTCAAGATAGAGATCGATAGATTGTTGAATATTAAGGGAATCAAGGGATATGGGGATAGTGCAGGAAAGTGGAGATGAGGTAGAAGATCAGCAATGATATTAAATGGCGGAGCAGGCTCGAGGGCCCAAATGGCCCACTCCTGCTCCTATTTCTTATGTTCTTATGAAAGAAAGTTCCATAGAAACTAGAATTGTCTGTTCTGAATTTCTATCCTGTACTTACAGTGATGACTTTTGTAAACTCCTTTTACAGGGTATTAGAAGGGGAGGATTTACAGACGGGAAACTCAAACCAAATATCACCTCAAGATCTGACAGTCACTCGATTCATCAGGACCTGAATATCATCGACCTCTGAATGTGGAAGGAGAAATGTTTGTCTGTTCTGTCTGTGGGAAAAAATTTCAAACATCAGTGTGACTGGAAAAGCACCGAGACACACACACCCGAGTGAGAGTGTTCCAGTGCACTGACTGTGGAAAGAGCTTTAACCAGTTACACAGCCTGAAAAAACATCGCCCCATTCACAGCGGGGAGAAACCGTACACGTGTTCTGTGTGTGGACGAGGCTTCAACTGATCGTCCAACCTGGAGAGACACAAGGACACCCGCACCACGGAGAAACCCTGGAAATGTGGGGACTGTGGGAAGGGATTCAGCGCCCCGTCCCAGCTGGAAATTCATTGGCGCAGTCACACCGGGGAGAGGCCGTTCACCTGCTCCGTGTGTGGGAAGGGATTCACTTGTTCTTCCCACCTCACTGAACACCAGCGAGTTCACACTGGAGAGAGACCATTCATCTGCTCTGTGTGTGGGAAAGGATTCATTAAATCATCTCACCATCTGAGACACCAATCTGTTCACACAGAGGAGAGGCCGTTCACCTGCTCCTTGTGCGGGAAGGGATTCTCAAATGCATCCACCCTTCTATCTCACCAGCGTTTTCACACTGAGGAGAGGCCATTCACCTGCTCCGTGTGTGGGAAGGGATTCACTCTGTTATGCCACGTCACTGCACACCAACTTGTTCACACCAATAGGAGACCGTTTAAATGCTCTGACTGTGAGAAGCACTATAAAAGCAGAAATGATCTGATGAAACACCAACGCACTCACACTGGGGAGAGGCCGTTCACCTGCTCCGAGTGGGAAGGGATTCACTCGTTCATCCAATGTGCTGAGACATCAGCGAGTTCACACTGGGGAGAGGCCGTTCACCTGCTCTGTGTGTGGGAAGGGATTCACTCGGTCATCCAGCCTGCTGACACACCAGCGAGTTCACACTGGAGAGAGACCGTTCACCTGCTCCGTGTGTGGGAAGGGTTTCACTTGGTCATCCACCCTGCTGAATCACCAGCGAGTTCACACTGGAGAGAGGCCGTTCACCTGCTCCGTGTGTTGGAAGGGATTCACTCGGTCATCCAACCTGTTGAATCACCAGCGAGTTCACGACTGACTGCAGGGGTTGGATTCTGCTGTTATTGCCGCTTATACTCACATCCAGGACTGAACGATGTTCATTCTGACAATTAGGGTTTGTTTCCTCTATAACTGGGCTGGAGTTTAATATCTGACAAATAAATCAACTTTGTTTCGAACACACAGTGTGTCGAGTCCTTGATTTCTCCCATAATAAGAGGAGACTAATTGTTGTCCTGTTACCGACTCTTCCTTTTTTGGGTCGTTTCTCCTTTGTTAAATAAAGACTTGTATTTATGCAGCACCTCACACGACCTCAGGACGTCCCAAAGTGCTTTACAGCCAATGAAGTACAACAACATCAAAGTACATTTGAAGAGCATTCATTGTTGCAGGAAATGCAGCAGCCAATTTGCGCACAGCAAGCTGCCGCGAACAGCAATGTGATAATGGCCAAACAATCTGTTTTAGTGATGTTGATTGAGGGCTGATGGGGCCTGGGCTCAACAACTCATCCAAAAGATGGCACCTCTGACAGTGCCGCACTCCCTCAGTACTGCATTGGAGTGTCGGTCCAGATTTTGTGCTCAAGTCTCTGGAGGTGGGCTTGATCCCACAACCTCCTGACTCAGAGACGAGAGTGCTCCCACTGAGCCTCGACTAACACCCGATCATTACCCTAGATTATTTCAGTTCTCATACCTTTGGTTACTCTCATGGACAAGTTCCAGCTCCCCATATCATCCAGGGTGCCTCTCCCAGCCTTGGTATCCAGGGAAGATATCGATAACACACCCCTGTACCTGCCCTGGGAGTGTTTGATGGGACAGTGTAGCGGGAACTTTACTCTGTATCTAACCCGTGCTGTACCTGCCCTGGGAGTGTTTGATGGGACAGTGTAGAGGGAGCTTTACTCTGTATCTAACCCGTGCTGTACCTGACTGGAGAGTGCTTCAGGCAGACACTCGGTGCTCAGAACACCCCATTCCCCAGCACTGACATCCATCAGCTCTGTGAGAACATTTAACCCAAAGATAAGAGAAACCCATCAGTTTCTCCCCGGACACAGATCCGGAGGGACAGTGAGTCTCCTGAACATTTTTGTACGGTGTGCTCGATAGTTCATCCCTGGGTCTGAGCCTTTTGGTGATGATTTGAATTTGATGCCCTCTAGTTCCTGACTCACCGACTGGTGGAAATAGATTTTCCTCATTTACCTGATCAAATTCTGAACACCTCGCTCAGATCTCCAATTACCCTTTGTTCTAATGAAAAGAGCCCCAGTTTCTCTCATCTCTCCTGATAACTAAAGGCTCTCTTCCCTGGCATCATCTCAGTGAATCTCTCTGCACCCTCTCCACGGCCTTGACATCCTTCCTGGTGTAAGATGCCCCAAAACTTGACCCAATATTCGAACTGCAGCCTAAACAATGATTTGTACAGGTTTACATGACCTGTGCCCTTTTGTACTCTACACCCCGATTTATAAAACCGAGGATCCCTCGTGCTTTTTCAAACTACTTTATCAACTTGTCCTCCCACTTTTAAAGGTTTGTGTATCTGAACCGCTTGTAGGTTTTAGAGATATTAACATAACATGGTTAAAATACATTGTCATAAAATGTCTGATATAATGTGTATTGTGGGAAAGAGAAGTTTAGTCTGAGTTAGAAACTCAAACAGGCAATTCACTGCAGACAGGTCGCCATGGCAACACTGATAAGACATTCCATTCACTGAATCGACTGGTTGGAATCTGTAATCAGATCAGGGGAAAGAACAGGGTTTGTCTGTTATTAACCACAATATAAGTTTAAACCAGAGTGAGTAATAGAATAGACTAGATTATAATGTGTGATGTTTATACCTATCATTGTGAAACTGTAAGAAATAACATAATTAACAGCAGGCAGGGTAGTTTAGGGATAATGAGAAAATTACTGAAGAAAAGTCACTGCTGGGATCCATGGAATGTGTCCTTGTAAATCACAGATTAGAGAAATTCCAGCTGTCTTTCTCACTTCCTGCCAAAACCCAGAGTCCGGTGCCAGAGATGAATCACTGCAGGGTATAAAAGTGAGGGGATCCTGATGTAAGGGGGCAGTCGGGACTGGAGACACCAGAGATCAAGCTCAGGGCGCCCGAGGTTCCATCCAGCGGGCTGACCTCGTGTAAGTTACTGTGGACACGCGGGACTTGCATGTTTGCTGTGATAGAGGATCACTATAAGGTACGGTAGAGGGCAGATAATCTGCTCATCTTATATTTCTTAATAAGGTATTAAAGATGCTGAGACTAGACTCTCGATCCTGCTAATTAATAAGACAAGGCGTTAGCTCGAATCTTACACCTCTTTAAAGTTCGACTCTTCTACTCCTTTTAAACATTTCCCATTTAGTGTATATTTTATCTTTTTCTGACTCACAAAAGGCATCAAGAGGTCCCAGCGAACTGCAAATCCGCAAATGTAACGCCCCTATTTAAGAAGGGAGGGAGACAGAAAGCAGGAAACTATAGACCAGTTAGCCTAACATCTGTCATTGGGGAAATGCTGGAGTCCATCATTAAGGAAGTGATAGCAGGACATTTAGAAAATCATAATATAGTCAAGCAGAGTCAGCATGGTTTTATGAAAGGGAATTCATGTTTGACAAATTTACTGGAGTTCTTTGAGGATGTAACGAGCAGGGTGGACAAAGGGGAACCAGTAGATGTCGTGTATTTGGATTTCCAGAAAGCATTAGATAAGGTGCCACATAAAAGGTTACTGCACAAAATAAGAGCTCACGGGTTGGGGGTAATATATTAGCATGGATAGAGGATTGGCTAACTAACAGAAAGCAGAGAGTTGGGATAAATGGGTAATTTTCAGGTTGGCAAACTGTAACTAGTGGGGTGCCTCAGGGATCAGTGCTGGGGCCTCAACTACTTACAATCTATATTAATGACTTGGATGAAGGGACTGAGTGTAATGTACCAAATTTGCTGATGATAAAAGACAGGTGGGAAAGCAATTTGTGTGGAGGACGTAAAGAATCTCCAAAGGGATATAGATAGGCTAAGTGAGTGGGCAAAAATCTGACAGATGGAGTTTAATGTGGAAATATGCGAGGTTATCCACTTTGGTAGCAAAAATAAAAAAGCAAATTATTATTTAAATGGGGAGAGATTACAAAATGCTGAGGTACAGAGGGATCTGGGGGTCCTTGTACATGAATCATAAAAAGTTAGCATGCAGGTACAGCAAGTAATTAGGAAGGCAAATGGAGTGTTGGCCTTTATTGCAAAGGGAATGGAGTATAAAAGTAGCAAAGACCTGTTACAACTGTACAGGGTTGATGAGACCACACCTGGAGTACTGCATACAGTTTTGGTCTCCTTATTTAAGGAAGGATATACTTGCATTGGAGGCAGTTCAGAGAAAGTTCAGTAGGTTGATTCTGGAGATGAAGGGGTTGTCATATGAAGAAAGGTTGAGCAGGTTGGGCCTATACTCATTGGAGTTTAGAAGAATGAGGTGATCTTATTGAAACATATAAGATTCTGAAGGGGCTCGACAGGGTAGATGCAGAGAGGATGTTTCCCCTCGTGGGGGAATCTAGAACTAGGGGGCATAGTTTCAGAATAAGGGGTCACCCATTTAAATCGGAAATGAGGAGGAATTTCTTCACTCAGAGGGTCGTGAATCGTTGGAATTCTCTGCCCCAGAGAGCTGTGGAGGCTGGGTCTTTCTTGAATATATTTAAGGTGGAGATAGAGAGATTTTTGAATGGTAAGGGAGTGAAGGGTTATGGGGAGCGGGCAGGGAAGTGGAGTTGAGGCCAAGATCAGATCAGCCATGATCTTATTGAATGACCTACTCCTGCTCCTACATCTTATGTTCTTTTGTTTTTATCAACTCATATTTCTTAGCATGAAATTTAATTTGACATCTACCCGCCCCATATACGAACCTGTGTATTCACACTGAAGTCAATTACAGTCCTGGAAAAACTCAGCTGGCCAGGCAGCATCCTTGGAGAGAGAAACAGAGTTAACGTTTCAGGTCGAAGACCTTTCGTCAGAACTGGAAAAAGCAGGAAATGAAATAGATTTAAAGCAAGTATAAAGCTGGGAAAAGGGGGTGGGGATGACAGAACAAAAGGAGAGATTAAGAGACATTGAGAGAATTTAAGAGATTATCAAGGCAAGAGGAGGTGTTAATGTGACAGGTTGAGGCTAAAAGAAGTGTGAAATGCACTGGCAGAATGAAGGACAGCTGCCAGCTGATTTCCCCCCCACGGCCACCAACCTCATAGTTCCCCAACCCCGCACAGCCCGCTTCTACCTCCTTCCCAAGATCCACAAACAGGACTGCCCCGGTAGACCCATCGTTTCAGCCTGTTCTTGCCCCACGGAACTTATCTCTTCCTATCTCGACTCTATTTTTTCTCCCGTTGTCCAGTCTCTTCCCACCTACATTTGGGACTCTTCCGATGCCCTCCGTCACTTTAACAGTTTCCAGTTTCCTGGCCCCAACCGCCTCCTTTTCACTATGGATGTACAATCCCTCTACACCTCCATCCCCCACCAGGATGGCCCGAGGGCGCTCAGCTTCTTCCTTGAACAGAGGCCCAACCAGTCCCCATCCACCACCACCCTCCTCCGCCTGGCTGAACTTGTTCTCACATTGAACAACTTCTCCTTTGACTCCACCCATTTCCTCCAAATTAAAGGTGTTGCTATGGGTACCCGCATGGGTCCTAGCTATGCCTGGCTTTTCGTGGGATAAGTGGAACACTCTTTGTTCCAGTCCTACTCGGGTCCCCTCCCTCACCTCTTTTTCCGGTACATTGATGACTGTATTGGTGCCGTCTCCTGCTCTCGCCCTGAACTAGAACATTTCATTCACTATGCTTCCAATTTCCACCCTTCCCTCAGCTTCACATGGTCCATCTCCGACTCTTCCCTTCCCTTCCTCGACTTCTCATCTCCATCTCTGGGGATAGGTTATTGACTAACATTCACTACAAGCCCACTGACTCCCACAGCTACCTGGACTACACTTCCTCCCACCCCGCCTCCTGTAAGGACTCTATTCCATTCTCCCAGTTTCTCCGTCTCCGCCGCATCTGCTCTGATGATGCCACCTTCCGTACCAGTGCTTCCGACATGTCTTCCTTTTTCCTCAACCGAGGATTCCCCTCTACTGTGGTCGACGCGGCCCTCGACTGTGTCCGTTCTATCTCCCGCACTTCTGCCCTCACCCCTACCCCTCCCTCCCGGAACCACGATAGAGTTCCCCTTGTCCTCACCTTTCACCCCACCAGCCTCCACATTCAACGGATCATCCTCCGCCATTTCCGCCACCTCCAGCGTGATCCCACCACCAAATGCATCTTCCCCTCACCTCCCCTTTCAAAATTCCGCAGGGACCGCTCCCTCCGCGACACCCTAGTCCACTCCTCTACCACCCCCAGCACCCCTACTCCTTCGCCCGGCACCTTCCCGTGCAAGCGCAGGAGATGCAACACATGCCCTTATACCTCCCCTCTTCCGATTGTCCAGGGCCCCAAACACCCCTTCCAGGTGAAACAGCGATTTACTTGTACTTCCTGCAATTTGGTATACTGTATTCGCTGCTCACGATGTGGTCTCCTCTACATTGGGGAGACCAAACGCAGATTGGGTGACCGCTTTGCGGAACACCTCCATTTAGTCCGTAAGGGGGACCCCGAGCTCCCAGTGGCCTGTCACTTTAATTCTCCGCTCCACTCCCACTCTGACCTCACCGTCCTCGGCCTCTTGCATTGTTCCACGGAAGCTCAGCGTAAGCTCGAGGAACAGCACCTCATCTTTCGTTTAGGCACCCTACAGCCCTCTGGACTCAATATCGAGTTCAACAATTTTAGATCATAACCTAGCCCCTATCACATTTATATTTTATTTTTTCATCCACCCTTTTGTTTGGCCCCCCCTTTTTTTTTCCTCCTAGAAGCTGGCAGCTGTCCTTCATTCTGCCAGGTATTTCACACTTCTTTTAGCCTCAACCTGTCACATTAACACCTCCTCTTGCCTTGATCCTCTCTTAATGTCTCTTAATGTCTCTTAATCTCTCCATTTGTTCTTTCATCCACTCCCCCTTTTCCCAGCTTTATACTTGCTTTAAATCTATTTCATTTCCTGCTTTTTCCAGTTCTGACGAAAGGTCTTCGACCTGAAACATTAACTCTGTTTCTCTCTCCACGGATGATGCCTGGCCTGCTGAGTTTTTCCAGCGTTTTCTGTTGTTATTTTGGATTTCCAGCATCCGCAGTATTTTGCTATCAATTACAGTCCTCTTCACTGTTGGCCATGCTCCCTATTTCAGCCTCGTCTGGTGAATTTGACCTTGTGCCCCATAAACCCAAGCCCAGCTCATTTAGTTATATTGAGAAGAGCAATGGTCCCAACACTGACCCTGGGTGACACCACTGTTTACATCCCTCCAGTCTGAAGAACATCCATTACCCACGACTCTCTGTTTTCTGCCCTTTACCCAACTTCCTATCCACGCTGCCCCACCCTTTAATACCATGAGCCTTAATTTGATCAACAAACCTCCTGTCCGGCACCTTATCAAACACCTTTTGACAATCCATCTCCACAACATCCACTGCATTTCCTTTCTCACTACATTGTGTTATTTTCTGAAATAATCCCTGCTGTCTGTCCTGAATGAATCCATTTCACTGCCAAATGTTGCAATCTTTGCTCCACCCCACAGGGTTCCATCTGTTTAAAGCCACAACAGAAAGGTCCAGTTTCCTCCTGGAGTTTGAGAGAAATCAGGTTTGAAAATGATGCAGAGTTTCAGCCAATGAGGGAGCTCCGGGCTGAGCCCCGCCCACTGGGTGCCGCAAGCCCCGCCCCTCACACACTCCGATTGGTTGGAGGACCCGCTGCCCGCTCAGTCCTCCAGTTCCGCCCCGCTTTTCCTATTGGTCCGAGCTCCTGTCAATCACCCGGGCAGTGTGAGCTGAGCATGCGCGGACCTTGGCAGCAGCCGCTGACACATCAGGTGAGAGCGCTCAGGGAGCGGGTTAATAAACCACGGGGGGACGCGGGCTGCACACACCCCGAGTGCGGCCCCAGGCCTCATTATTGAAACAGCGGGAGGTTAGCGGCGGCGGTAGCCGGTAGCGCCCCGCGGCACTGCACCGCCGGCAATGACGTCATCGCCATGCGCAGCACCCCGGCTGCAACCTTGGGTTGTGACCCCTGACCTATCGGCGGCCGATATGTCCGACAGGGTCAGGGGTCGTTCCTGCAGCCGCGGCGACGCCACTTAAAGGGCAGGTGTCGGGCGGCAACTTTTTATTTTGGCCGACTGCCAGCACCTGCCCCCTTCCCCTTTCTTCTTCGGGGTGTCGGCCGCGATCGCTCAGCCCGGCGCTCCTCTTGATCCGACACCCCGCTCCCTGGTGGTCCAGCAGGGCCCCGGTGTGAGCAGTGCTAGGCCCCTCCCCTTTAATCAGGGAGGGAGGTCTGCTATGACACGGTGCTATGTGCCGACGGGCGTGGCGCTGTTGCACAAAGCACCGCGAAATTCACTGGTAGCGCCCCAAGAGGGAGGGGAGCGCTTCCAGTAGCACCCCGCCTCCTGCTTGGGGCGCTACCACTGAATTTAATGTGCAGGGGCGCTAACTTTTTTGGGGCGCTAAAATTAGTCCCGGCGACGTTAGCGACCCAAAGGGGGCGCCACCGAATTTTCCCCCCTAAGAGTCTAAATGGGCTGGAGGAGCAGAGGGATCCAGGGATACAGATACACAAATCACTAAAAGTAGCGACACAGGTTAATAAGGCCATTAAAAAAAAGCACTGAGGTACATTCCTAAAGGAGCCTTCTGTTCCGTGCCCAGGAGCTCTGAACCATGGCAGAGAGCGGCTGGGACACGTTTCTCACAGGCCTCGAGATTAACCCGCACGGGGACTTTGCTGTCAGTGAAGAGAGACGAGAAAGACCAAAGTGCCGTTTGCCCCTCTCAGTGTGGCCCTGAAGGACTGTGTCCAGGCTGAAGTTCTGTTCCCGCCGTACGATCCTCCCCCAGATTGTCCTTTCTGAGCTCCAGCCAGGTGATGCTAAACACTCAGGTGGGAAAGAAGAAAATCTACAGCAATGTGTTTAAAACAAAGCTGGTTTATTTGACATCTATCCAAAATATTAAACTCCAGCCCAGTTACAGGAGTTAATAACATCAGCAGAAACAAGCTCCAACTGTCAGAATGAACATGGTTCAGTCCTGGATGTGATTAACAGCAGCAATAACAGCAGAATCCAACCCCTGCAGTCACTTGTGAACTCGCTGGTGTCTCAGCAGGGTGGGATGAACGAATGAAACCCTTCCCACACACGGAGCAGGTGAACGGCCTCTCCCCAGTGTGAACTCGCTGGTGTCTCAGCAGGGTGGATGAACGAGTGAATCCCTTCCCACACACGGAGCAGGTGAACGGTCTCTCCCCAGTGTGAACACGTTGATGGAATGTCAATTCCCCGGAACTTTTATAGCACTTCCCACAGTCCAAGCATTTAAAAGGTCATCAGTGTGTGTGTGCTGATGATTCAGCAGGTGGGATGACTGAGTGAATCCCTTCCCACACTCAGAGCAGCTGAACGGCCTCTCCCCAGTGTGAACTCGCTGGTGTCTCAGCAGATGCGTTTTGCTTTTAAATCTCTTCTCACAGTCAGAACATTTAAAAGGTCTCTTATCAGTGTGAACAAGTTGGTGTTCAAGCAGGTGGGATGAACGACTGAATCCGATCCCACACTCAGAGCAGGTGAACGGCCTCTCCCCAGTGTGAGTGCGCTGGTGTGTCAGAAGGTGGGATGACTGAGTGAATTTCTTCTCACACACGGAGCAGGTGAATGGCCTCTCCCCAGTGTGAGTACGCTGGTGTTCAGTGAGGTCAGATGATCGCCTGAACCCAGTCCCACAGTGAGAGCACCTGAACGGTCTCTCGTCAGTGTGAACTCGCCGGTGTTTCAGCAGGGTGGATGACTGAGTGAATCCCTTCCCACACACGGGGCAGGTGAATGGCCTCTCCCCAGTGTGAGTGCACTGGTGTGTCAGAAGGTTGGGTGACTGAGTGAATCGCTTCCTACACACTGAACAGGTGAACGGCCTCTCCCCAGTGTGAGTGCGCTGGTGGACAGTGAGGTCAGATGATCGCCTGAACCCAGTCCCGCAGTGAGAGCACCTGAACGGTCTCTCGTCAGTGTGAATAAGTTGATGGCATGTCAGTTCCCTGGAACTTTTAAAGCAGTTCCCACAGTTCAAGCAGTTAAAAGGTCTCTCATCAGTATGAACTCGCTGGTGATTCAGTAGGTAGGATGACTCAGTGAATCCCTTCCCACATTCAGAGCAGGTGAACGGCCTCTCCCCAGTGTGAACATGCTGGTGTCTCAGTAGGTGAGATGACTGAGAGAATCCCTTCCCACACACAGGGCAGGTGAACAGCCTCTCCCCGGTGTGAAGTCGCTGGTGAGTCAGCAGGTTGGATGACTGAGTGAATCCCTTCCCACACATGGAGCAGGTGAACGGCCTCTCCCCAGTGTGAGTGTGCTGGTGTGTCAGCAGGTCGGATGAACGAGTGAATCCCTTCCCACACTCAGAGCAGGTGAACGGCCTCTCCCCGGTGTGACTGCGCTTGTGTCTCGATAGGCCAGATGATTGGCTGAATCCTCGTCCACACACAGAACATGTGTACGGTTTCTCCCCGCTGTGAACAGTGCTTTTTGCTTCCATGTTCAGAGGCCGGTGATATTCAGATCCGATGAGTCGAGTGACTGTCAGATCTTGACGTGATGTTTGGTTTGAGCTTACCGACTGCAAATCCTCCCCTTCTAATACCCTGTAAAATTAATTTAAAACAGGGAGCGTGAGAGAGAACCCACAAGAAAACAAAGGCAGGTTGTGAAATTGAGCTCAGTGAATCTGGTCATTTGTGGGGCCGGCACTAGAAAAAAGTCACCATGAAAGCTGCCGGATTGTCATAAAAACCCAACTGGTTCACTGATGTCCTTCAGAGCAGGGAACCCGCCACCTGGTCTGGGCCTACACAAGACTCTGGCCTCTATGGGAGGAGAGAGAGAGAGAGAGAGAGGTGGGAGTGGGAGGGGAGGAGAGGGGGCGAAGGAAAGGAACTTTATACATCTGCAACTCGACCAGAACTTTGACGGAACTCCAAAACCCGCTACCTCCACCACTTAGAAGGACAAGGGCAGCTATTGCATGGGAGCATCATCACCTCCAAGTTTCCCTCCAAGTCACACACCATCCTGACTTAGACATATTCATCGTTGCTGGGTCAAAATCCCGGAATTCCTTACCGAACAACATTGTGGGAGCACCTTCACCACACGGACTGCAGCAGTTCAAGAAGGTGACTCACCACCCCCTTCTCAACGGGTAACTGGGGATTGGCAATATTTGCTGCTCTTGCGAGTGACGCCCACATCCCAAGAATGAATTAAAACAAATCTGTATATGTAAACTGAATTCACAGCCTCTACAGAAATACTTGTTCCTGAAACAATACTCTTTTACATTGCGGGGACAGTGTCTGCTTAGCAACCTAATCTCCCCCAGAATCCACCTGCCTTGACAGTCTCACATTGGAAATTGTTGGGTCCTCCTGGGCTCAGAAGTACTGGGGGTTAAACCCAGCAGCTTCTCCTCCATCTCCACTCCAGCTCAAAATGAGGCAACAAAAAGACCTACACAGGCGGCCAGGGACCGACCTTCCGTCAGCCTGCAATAAAACTCTTCCCCACAGCCGCTGACTAATGGCGGCCGCAGCACCCACAATTCCCCACGCCCCAGAAACCGCTCTATCCAAGGCGCTGATTTCCCCGCTGAGAGTGCGCATGCTCCCCGGGGCCGCGCGCCATTCTGGGAGCCTGGCTCCTGTCCTTTGTCCCGAGTCGGACTCGGTGGAACCGGCTGAAGAAACCGGGAAGCGGCGGCTCGGATGGGGGAGGCGCTGCACCCTGGGTTTCCTGGTGCCAGGGCCCTGGCCGCACGTCCGCCGGGCCCGGCCATTCTGATTCTGATTGAGTTTTTTGATGAGGTAACAGAGAGGGTTGATAAGGGCGATGCGGTTGATGTGGTGTACCTGGATTTCCAAAAGGCGTTCGACAAGTGCCACATAATAGGCTTGCCAGCAAAGTTGAAGCTCATGGAATAAAAGGGACAGTGGCAGCATGGATATGAAACTGGCTAAGTGACAGAAAACAGAGAATAGTGGTGAGCGGTTGTTTTTCGGACTGGAGGAAGGTACACAGTGGTGTGCCCCAGGGGTCGGTACTAGGACCACTGCTTTACTTGACATATATTAATGACTTAGACTTGAGTGTAGAGGGTACAGTTTCAAAATTTGCAGATGACACAAAACTTGGAAGTATAGTGAACAGTGAGGAAGATACTGATAGACTTCAAGAGGACATAGACAGGCTGGTGGAATGGGTGGACACGTGGCAGATGAAATTTAATGCAGAAAAGTGCGAAGTAATACATTTTGGTCGGAAGAACGAGGAGAGGCAATATAAACTAAAGGGTACAATTCTAAAGTGGGTGCATGAACAGAGAGACCTGGGGGTATGTGTGCACAAATCATTGAAGGTGGCAGGGCAGGTTGAGAAAGCGGTTAAAAAAGCATACGGGATCCTGGGCTTTATAAATAGAGAGGTCGCACAACACCAGGTAATAGTCCAACAGTTTTATTTGAAATCACAAGCTTTCGGAGCTATCGATTGCCCCTTCCTCAGGTGAAGTAAATTAGATACAGAATCGCCAAAGCATATATAGAAAGAGAACAAAGCATGTGTACCTTACAATTGTAGACCACTAAATTAAATCATCCTGACTATCTGCCGAGGTGTGATAAAGTTAATCAAGTCAGCCAGGAAGGTACCACATCAAAGACATAGCAAGATACAACTGAGACAATGAGGTGTAGTCGCAGGGGTTCTAACGTGTCAAAAGCTGCCGTCTGTATGTAAAACGAAAAGCTTTAAAATTTTTACTTTTTTACTGGGAAAATTTTTACTTTTTTACTGGGAATCACATCTGTGAACAAGCCAACGACGACTCGAGTCCGGATCACGTCATGTATCGTGACATAAACCCAAGATCCCGGTTGAGACCGTCTTCATGAGTGCGGAACTTGGCTATCAGTTTCTGCTCGATGATTTTGCGTTGTCGTGTGTTTCTAAGGTTGCCTTGGAGAACGCTTACCCGCAGATCCGAGGCTGAATGTCCTTGACTGCTGAAGTGTTCCCCGACTGGGAGGTAACAATCCTGCCTGGCAATTGTTGCGCGGTGCTCGTTCATACGTTGTCTCAGTGTCTGCATGGTCTCGCCGATGTACCATGCCGCGGTGCATTCTTTCCTGCAACGTATGAGGTAGACAACGTTGGCCGAGTCACATGAGTATGTACCATGTACCTGGTGGTTAGTGTCCTCACGTGTGATGGTGGTATCTGTGTTGATGATCTGGCATGTCTTGCAGAGTTTGCCTTGGCAGGGTTGTGTGGTGTCGTGGTCGCTGTTATCCTGAAAGCTGGGTAATTTGCTGCGAACGATGGTACTTCTGAGGTTAGGCGGCTGTTTGAAGGCAAGTAGTGGAGGCGTGGGGATGGCCTTAGCGAGGTGTTTGTCGTCATCGATGACATGTTGAAGGCTGCGAAGAACATGGCGTAGTTTCTCCGCTCCGGGGAAGTACTGGACGACGTAGGGTACCCTGTTGGTTGTGTCCCGTGTTTGCCTTCTGAGGAGGTCTATGCGATTTTTCGCTGTGGCCCGTCGGAACTGTCGATCGATGAGTCGAGCGTCATATCCCGTTCTTACGAGGGCGTTTTTCAGCGTCCGTAGGTGTCCATCGCGTTCCTCCTCGTCTGAGCAGATCCTGTGTATTCGCAGGGCTTGTCCATAGGGGATGGCTTCTTTAACATGGTTAGGGTGGAAGCTGGAGAAGTGGAGCATCGTGAGGTTGTCCGTGGGCTTGCGGTAGAGTGAAGTGCTGAGGTGTCCGTCTTTGATGGAGATTCGTGTGTCCAGGAATGAAACCGATTCTGAGGAGTAGTCCATGGTGAGTTTGATGGTGGGATGGAACTTGTTTATGTTATCGTGTAGTCTTTTCAGTGATCCTTCGCCATGGGTCCAAAGGAAGAAAATGTCGTCGATGTATCTGGTGTACAGCGTTGGCTGGAGGTCCTGTGCAGCGAAGAAGTCTTGCTCGAACTTGTGCATGAAGATGTTGGCGTATTGGGGTGCGAATTTGGTCCCCATGGCTGTTCCGTGTGTTTGGGTAAAAAAATGGTTGTCGAAGGTGAAGACATTGTGGTCAAGGATGAAGCGGATGAGTTGTAGGATGGCGTCTGGAGATTGGCTGTTGTTGATGTTGAGTACTGAGGCTGTTGCAGCGATGCCGTCATCGTGGGGGATACTGGTGTAGAGTGCCGATACGTCCATCGTGGCAAGGAGTGTTCCTGGTTCAACTGGTCCGTGGGTGCTGAGTTTCTGTAAGAAGTCTGTAGTGTCGCGACAGAAGCTGGGGGTTCCCTGTACGATGGGTTTCAGAATGCCCTCGACGTATCCAGAGAGGTTCTCACACAGGGTTCCATTGCCTGATACGATAGGACGTCCGGGTGTGTTGGCTTTGTGTATCTTTGGGAGGCAGTAGAAGTCTCCCACGCGGGGAGTACGTGGGATGAGAGCGCGTAGGATGTTTTGAAGGTCTGGATCGAAGGTCTTGATCAGTCTATTGAGTTGGCGGGTGTGTTCTTTGGTCGGATCTGCGGGTAGCTGTCTGTAGTGTTCCTGGTTGTCCAGTTGTCGGTATGCTTCTTTACAATAGTCCGTTCTGTTCTGTATGACGATGGCTCCTCCTTTGTCCGCTGGTTTGATGACAATGTTGCGGTTGGTCTTGAGAGCGTGGATGGCGTTGCGTTGTGCTCGGGTGACATTCTGGACTGTCTTGTGAGTGCGGCTGATGAATCTGGCGTTGATGCATCTCCTGACAGCTTGAGCATACATGTCAAGCTTGGGGCAGCGACCCTCCGGAGGGGTCCAGTTTGACTCTTTTTTCTTCGGTTGCTGCACTGCGAGTCCCTCTGTCTGCTGTTCTGGATCATTGATTGTCTCATTGGGTTTGTTGCTGACATCTTGGGATTTGTGGAAGTATTCCCGGAGCCTCATTCTCCTGATGAATTCCTCCGTGTCTGCCGCGAGACCGATGGGGTCCATTTTGGTGGTTGGGCAGAACTTGAGCCCTAGGGCGAGAACTTCGATTTCGTCTGGTTGATAGTCAGGATGATTTAATTTAGTGGTCTACAATTGTAAGGTACACATGCTTTGTTCTCTTTCTATATATGCTTTGGCGATTCTGTATCTAATTTACTTCACCTGAGGAAGGGGCAATCGATAGCTCCGAAAGCTTGTGATTTCAAATAAAACTGTTGGACTATAACCTGGTGTTGTGCGACCTCTCAATTTTGTCCACCCCAGTCCAACACCGGCATCTCCGCTTTATAAATAGAGGCATAGAGTCCAAAAGCAAGGAAGTTATGATGAACCTTTATAAAACACTGGTTCGGTCTCAAATGGAGTATTGTCTCCAATTCTGGGCACCGCACTTTATGAAGGATGTGAAGGCCTTAGAGATGGTGCAGAAAAAATTTACAAGAATGGTTCCAGGGATCAGGGACTTCAGTTATGTGGATAGACTGGAGAAGCTGGGGTTGTTCTCCTTAGAGCAGAGAAGGTTGAGAGGATATTTGATTGAGGTGTTCAAAATCATGAGGGTTCTGGACAGAGTAGATAGAGAGAAACTGTTCCCATTGGCGGAAGGGTCGAGAATTAGAGGATTTAAGGTGATTGGCAGAAGAACCAAAGGCAACATGAGGAAATTTTTTTTTTGCAGCGAGTGGTTAGGATCTGGAATGCACTGCCTGAAAGGGTGGTGGAGGCAGATTCAATCACGGCTTTCAAAAGGGAATTGGATAAGTACCTGAAGGAAAGAAATTTGCAGGGCTGTGGGGAAAGGGCGGGGAGTGGGACTAGCTGAAGTGATCTTGCAGAGAGCCGGCACGGGCTCGATGGGCTGAATGGCCTCCTTCTGTGCTGTAACCATTCTATGATTCTGGAAAATATTAGAAAGTTTGTGCCACAGAAGCACGGGTTTATCTGCTTTTATTGATGAATTTAAAAAGTCTGTATTAAATCCTGAGCCAGTGTGTTGTGAGACAAAGAGCCTTGTGTCCAATAAGGGGAATAAAGGCCCACAGCCTCCCCTGGCCCCGGGCCCTGAACAAGGGACTGGAGAAACTCGCTGCCCCGCGGATCAGACAATCAGCCGGCGCTAGTCCCGCCCCTCGGGCTCCCCGATTGGTTGGAGGACCCGCCGCCGGCTCGGTCCTCCAGCCCTGCCCCGCCCCGCTCGCTCCCTATTGGTCCAGACCTCCCGTCAATCAGGCCGCGGGCCTGGGTCACGTGACCCCGAGGAGATCACGTGCTCCATCCAACTGACTCCGCTCCATCCGGGGCCTCGGGGACTCTGAGGTTTTTCTATTTCTCTTTATTCTCTCCCGATCCACCCCTCTCCCCCACCCCGCGCGATTCACCACCCAATCGGAGCGGAGAAAACTCACTTTGTGTCACCGATCGCGACTCGAAAACCGACACAAAGGCCTTTCCCCGGAATCCCCCCGCGCCGACTCTGTCCAACAGGATCCGAATGCGCAGGCGCAGCTCCGAGTGGGGGAGGGGGGTTGGTGTCCTCTGGGCATGCGCGGTTGTTACCCTTGGTCACCGGGAGGGGGCGCTGTGCTGGTTTGGCCCAAACCGCCGTTCCGTGTGCGCATGCGCGGACTCTCGGCTGTCATAGAAACAGAAACTTGGAGCAGGAGTCGGCCATTCGGCCCGTCGAGCCTGCTCCACCATTCAATACGATCATGGCTGATCATCCAAATCCAGTACCCTGTCCCTGCTTTCTCACACAGAATCCCCACAGTACAGATAGAGGCCATCTCGGCCCATCGAGCCTGCACCGACACATATCCCACCCTATCCCCACGTATTTAATTCCCCCTAACATATCCCATCCTATCCCCGTAACCCCACATATTTAATTAATCCCCCCCTCACACTAAGTGTCAATTTATCATAGCCAAATCAACCTAACCCGCACATTTTTGGACTGTGGGAGGAAACCGGAGCACCCGGAGGAAACCCACGCAGACACTGTCAATCAACCATCAGCCAGAAGAGGTCGCTGGTGAGACCAGTGAAGAAAGAAAGACTTGCATTTATAGAGCGCCTTTCACCACCACCGGACGTCCCAAAGCGCTTTACAGCCAATGGAGTACTTTTTGATGTGTAGTCACTGTTGTAATGTAAGAAACACGGCAGTCGATTAGCGCAGAGCAAGCTCCCACAAACAGCAATGTGATAATGACCAGATAATCTATCATTTTGTTATGTTAATTGAGAGATAAACATTGGCCAGGACACCGGGAATAACTCCCCTGCTCTTTCCCACATTACAACAGTGACTACACCTCAAAAGTACTTCATTGTCTGTAAAACACTTCAAGACATCTGGTGGTCATGAAAGCCCTGTATAAATACAAGTCTTTCTTTCTCGAAATAGTGTCATGGGATCTTTTATATCCACCTGAGAGAGCAGAGAGGGCCTCAGTTTAACGTCTCATCCAAAAAACGGCACCTCCGACAGTGCCGCACTCCCTCAGCACTGCACTGGAGTGTCAGCCTGGATTCCTGTGCTCAAGTCTCTGGAGTGGGATTTGAACTCACAACTTTCTGACCCAGCAGGCGAGAGTGCGACCAACTGAGCCACTGGCTGACACTAAAGAACAAGCAGTTCTGATGAAAGGTCATTGACCTGAAATGTTAACTCTGTTTCTCTCTCCACAGATGCTGCCTGACCTGCTGAGTATTTCCAGCATTTTCTGTTTTTATTAAAGAAACGAGGGAGTGATTGCTGACAGGAAGAATGTTGGGTCGTCCTGCGCATGCGCACCTCCCTGGCGGCTGAGGCGAAACACCGACTCGCCCCCACCTGAGCCGCGCACGCGTACCAGATGTTGCGGCTCCGCATGCGCGCCCGATGTTCCAACCGCGGGGTTTTGTGCGCTGAGCATGTGCGTTGTGGACCGATCGGGACGGGCGATTGTGGAGCAGGAGGGAGAGCGCGGGGGCCATGAGCACATGGGCGGGACTCAGAGTCAACAGAGCGCTTTCTGGAGTGCCGGGGCTTGTGGGTATTGCAGCCGCCATTACTGCTGATCCTTTCAACCAACCTGTGCAGCAGCTGGAGCCTGAAAATCAGCTTCACTGCCCCTAGGCTGGGAAAGGGGAAAATTAAACAACATTTTGTCTCTGATCCTTTTCTAAACTCATTTTACAGGGTTATAGAAGTGGAGCAGTTACAGGCGGGAAGCTCAGACCAAACATCACGTCAAGATCTGACAGAGTCGCTCGATTCATCCGGACCTCAATATCATCGGTCTTTGCACATGGAAGGAGAAAGCAGCGATCGCAGCGATGACAAACCGCACACGTGTTCGGTGTGTGGACGCGGATTCAGCCGATCGCCTGACCTGGTGAGACACGTGCACCGTCACACCGGGGAGAAACCGGGTAAAGGTGGGGACGGTGGGAAGGGATTCAGTTCCCCGTCTGCAATAGAAGTTCAACGGCGCAGTCGCACCAGGGACAGTCCGTTCACCTGCTCCGTGTGTGGAAAGGGATTTGTTTGTTCATCCCACCTGGAAACACACCAGCTTGTTCACACTGACGAGAGGCCATTTACATGCTCTGACTGTGGGAAGAGCTTTAAAAGCCCCAGGATCTGAAGCGACACCAGCGAGTTCACACTGATGAGCGACCGTTTATATGTTCTGACTGTGGGAAGAGCTTTAAAAGCCCCCAGGAGCTGAAGGGACACCAGCTTGTTCACACTGATGAGCGACCATTTCAGTGTTCTGACTGTGGGAAGAGCTTTAAAAGCCCCCAGGAGCTGAAGGGACACCAGCGAGTTCACACTGACGAGAGACCATTTCAGTGTTCTGACTGTTGGAAGAGCTTTAAAAGCCCCAGGAGCTGAAGCGACACTAGTTTGTTCACACCGATGAGAGACCATTTCAGTGTTCTGACTGTGGGAAGAGCTTTAAAAGCTCCGGGGATCTGAAGGGACACCAGCGAGTTCACACTAATGAGAGGCCGTTTACATGTTCTGACTGTGGGAAGAGCTTTAAAAGTTCCGGGGATCTGAAGGGACACCAGCTTGTTCACACTAATGAGAGGCCATTTACGTGTCCTGACTGTGGGAAGAGCTTTAAATGCTCCGGGGATCTGAAGGAACACCAGCTTGTTCACACTAATGAGAGGCCGTTTACATGTCCTGACTGTGGGAAGAGCTTTAAGAGTTCTGGGGATCTGAAGGGACACCAGCGAGTTCACACTGCAGAGAGGCCATTTACATGTTCTGACTGTGGGAAGAGCTTTAAAAGCCCCAGGGATCTGAAGGGACACCAGCTTGTTCACACTGCAGAGAGGCCATTCACCTGCTCCGTGTGTGGGAAGGGATTCTTGCAGTCCTGCATACTGCTGACACACCAGCTTGTTCACACTGACGAGAGACCATTTAACTGTTCTGACTGTGGGAAGAGCTTTAAAAGCCCCGGGGAGCTGAAGGTACACCAGCGAGTTCACACTGACGAGAGACCCTTTAAATGTTCTGAGTGTGGGAAGAGCTTTAAAAGCCCCTGGGATCTCAAGCAACACCAGCGAGTTCACACTGGAGAGAGGCCGTTCACCTGCTCCGTGTGTGGGAAGGGATTCGCTCGGTCAACCAACCTGCAGAGACACCAGCGCCTCCACACTGGGGAGAGGATATTCATCTGCTCTGAATGTGGGAAGGGATTCACTGAATCATCCACCCTGCAGACACACCAGCTTGTTCACACTGACGAGAGACCCTTTAAATGTTCTGACTGTGGGAAGAGCTTTAAAAGCTCCCGGGATCTGAAGGGACACCAACACCTACACACTGGGGAGTGGCCGTTCACCTGCTCCGTGTGTGGGAAGGGATTCGCTCGGTCCTCCAACCTGCTGACACACCAGCTTGTTCACACTGGGGAGGCGCCGTTCACCTGCTCCGTGTGTGGGAAGGGATTCACTCAGTCATCCCACCTGCTGAGACACGAGCGAGCTCACATTGGGGAGAGACCCTTTAAATGTTCTGACTGTGGGAAGAGCTTTAAAAGCCCCGGGGATCTGAAGGGACACCAGCGAGCTCACACTGACGAGAGACCCTTTAAATGTTCTGAGTGTGGGAAGAGTTTTAAAAGTCCCTGGGATCTCAAGCAACACCAGCGAGTTCACACTGGAGAGAGACCGTTCACCTGCTTCGTGTGTGGGAAGGGATTCGCTCGGTCAACCAACCTGCAGAAACACCAGCTCCTCCACACTGGGGAGAGGCCGTTCACCTGCTCCGTGTGTGGGAAGGGATTCACTGAGTCATCCACCCTCCTGTCACACCAGCTTGTTCACACTGACGAGAGACCCTTTAAATGTTCTGACTGTGGGAAGAGCTTTAAAAGTTCTAAGAACCTTAAGGGACACCAGCGTCTTCACACTGATCATAGAATCTAACAGCACAGAAGGAGGTGATTCGGCCCATCGTGTCTGTGCCGGCTCTTTGAAAGAGCTGTCCAATTTAGTCCCAAACCCCAGCTTTATCCCCAGAACTCTGCAAACTAGTCCTCTTCAAGTACACGTCCAATCACCGTTTGAAAGTTCCTGTGGAACCTGATTCCAGCATCCTTTCAGATGGTGCGTTCCAGATCTTAACAACCCTCTGTGTGAAAACAATTCTCCTCATTCACCTCTAGTTCTTTTAGCAACTATTTTAAATCTGTGACCTTTGGTTACCGACCCACTTGCCAGAGGAAACAGTTTCTCCCTACTTGCTCAATCAAAACCCCCTCATCATTTTGAACCCCTCTATTAGGTCTCCTCTTAACCTTCTCTGCTCTAAGGGGAACAATCCCAGCTTCTCCAATCTCTCCACATCACTGAAGTCCCTCATCCCTGGTACCATCCTGGTCAACCTCCTCTGTACCCTCTTCAACGCCTTGACATCCTTCCTAAAGTGTGGTGCCCAGAACTGTACACAAGACTCCAGCTGAGGCCAAAACGCTGCAGCTGTACAAAACTCTGGTTAGACCACACCTGGAGTACTGAGAGCAGTTCTGGGCATCACACCTTAGGAAGGATATATTGGCCTTGGAGGGAGTGCAGCGCAGGTTTACCAGAATGATACCCAGACTCCAAGGGTTAAGTTACGGGGGGAGATTACACAAATTAGGGTTGTGTTCCCTGGAATTTAGAAGGTTAAGGTGTGATCTGATTGAAGTTTTCAGGATATTAAGGGGAACAGATAGGGTAGATAGAGTGAAACTATTTCCGCTGGTTGGGGATTCTAGGACTCAGGGGCATAGTCTAAAAATTAGAGCCAGACCTTTCAGGAGTGAAATTAGGAAACACTTCTACACACAAAGGGTGGTAGAAGTTTGGAACTCTCTTCCGCAAACGGCAATTGATGCGAGATCAATTGTTAATTTTAAATCTGAGATTGATAGGTTTTTGTTACCCAAAGGTATTAAGGGATATGGGCCAAAGGCGGGTACATGGAGTTAGGTCACAGATCAGCCACGATCTCATTGAATGGCGGAACAGGCTCGAGGGGCTGAATGGCCTCCTCCTGTCCTATGTTCCTAACTAGTGATTTGTAAAGGTTTAGTGTAACTTCCTTGTTTTTGTATTCAATGGCCCTATTTACAAAGCCAAGTATCCCATACGCTTTCTGAACCGCCTCACCAACTTGCCGTGGCACTTTCAAAGATTTGTGAATATGGACCCCCAGGTCCCTCTGCTCTTGCACCCCCTCAAAATAGTCCCATTTAGATTATACGGCCTCTCCCTGTTGTTCCTCCCAAAGTGCCATCACTTCACACTTATCCTCATTTAATTTCATCTGCCTTGTGTCTGCTCATTTCACAGTCTGTCTCTGTCCTCCTGAAGTCTGCTACTACTATGCTCACTATTTACTACGTTGCCAAGTTTTGTATCATCTGTAAACTTCAAACTTGTACACCTATACCCAAGTCCAGGTCAGTTATATATAACAAGAAAAGCAATGGTCCTAATCCCGACCCCTGGGGGAACCCACTGCATACTTCCCTCCAGTCAGAAAAACATCCCTCAGCACTGCTCACTGCCTCCTCTCCCTTAGCCAATTATATACCCAAATTACCATCAGCCCTTTAATTCCCTGTGCTTCTATTTTCCGAGGATGTCTCTTATGTGGTACTTTATCAAATGCCTTGTGAAAGTCCATATAAACAACATCTGCTGCACTACCTTCATCAACCCTCTGTTACTTCATCAAAGAACTCAATCAGGTTAGTCAGACATGATTTACCTTTAACAAATCCATAGTGCCTGCCGAGGCACTAAAGCATGGCGGAGAAGCACTACTGGCGCGAATTCATTGACTCATTTCTCTTATCTGGAAGGAGGAGAGCATGCCAGGGGATCTCAGAGATGCCGTAATTGTGACCATCTTCAAGAAAGGTGAAAAGTCCGATTGCGGTAATTACAGAGGAGTTTCCCTGCTGTCTGCCACAGGGAAAGTCATTGCAAGAATCCTCCTCAATCGCCTTCTCCCAGTGGCCAAAGAGCTCCTCCCAGAGTCGCAATGCGGATTCCGCCCACTAAGGGGCACAATGGACATGATCTTCACCGCACGTCAATTACAAGAGAAATGCAGGGAACAGCACCAACCGCTGTACATGGCCTTCTTTGATCTCACAAAGGCCTTCGTCACTGTTAACCGTGAGAGATTATGGAGTGTCCTCCTCAAATTCGGCTGCCCTCAAAAGTTTGTCATCATCCTCCGCCTGCTTCACGACGACATGCAAGCCATGATCCTGACCAACGGTTCCACCACAGACCCAATTCACGTACGACTCGGGGTCAAGCAAGGCTGTGTCATCACACCAACACTATTCTCGATCTTCCTGGCTGCAATGCTCCATCTCACCCTCAGTAAGCTCCCCACTGGAGTGGAGCTAATTTACAGAACAAACGGGAAACTGTTCAACCTCCGTCGCCTCCAGTCCAGATCCAAGGTCGTCCCATCCTCTGTCGTCGAATTACAGTATGCAGACGACACTTGCGTCTGCGCTCACTCAGAGGTCGAACTCCAAACCATCGTCAACATCTTCACCGAAGCATACGAGAGCATGGGCCTTACACTAAACATCCGTAAGACAAAGGTCCTCTAACAATCTGCCCCCGCCACACAGTACTGCCCACGATTATTAAAATCCATGACAAGGCCTTGGACAACGTGGACCACTTTCCATACCTCGGGAGCCTACTGTCAACAAGGGCAGACGTCGATGACGACGTCCAACACCGCCTTCAGTGTGCCAGTGCAGCCTTCGGTCACCTGAGGAAGAGAGTGTTTGAAGACCAGGACCTCAAACCCAGCACTAAGCTCATGGTCTACAGAGCAGCAGTGATACCCGCCCTGCTGTATGCCTCAGAGACATGGACCATGTACAGCAGGCACCTGAAAGCACTGGAGAGGTACCTCTGCAAGATCCTGCAAATCCATTGGCAGGATAGGCACACCAACGTCAGTGTTCTCGCTCAGGCCAACATCCTCAGCATCGAAGCTTTGCCCACACTCGATCAGCTCCGATGGACGGGTCACATCGCCCGCATGCCCGATACAAGACTCCCAAAACAAGCGCTCCACTCGGAGCTCCGGCACAGCAAGAGAGCCCCAGGTGGGCAGAGGAAATGCTTCAAGGACACCCTCAAAGCCTCCTTGAAAAAGTGCAACATCCCCACTGACACCTGGGAATCCCTGGCCCAAGACCGCACAAAGTGAAGGAGAAGCATCCGGGAAAGTGCCAAACACCTCGAGTCTCTTCGCCAGGAGCAAGCGGAGCCAAGCACAGAGAGCGTACGTCAACCCAAGCACTCCACCCACCTGCCCCTTCAAGCACCGTCTGCCCCACCTGTGACAGAGACTGTAGGTCCCGCATTGGACTCCTCAGTCACCTGAGAACTCATTTTTAATGTGGAAGCAAGTCATCCTCGGTTCCGAGGGACTGCCTAAGAAGAAGAAGAAGACTGGCTATCCCTTATTAACCCATGCTTCTCCAAGTGAGAATAAATTTTGTCCTTGACAATGGTCTCTAGTCGTTCACCCATCACTGACATTAGACTGATTGGCCTGTAGTTACCAGGTTTATCCCTCTCCCCTTTTTTAAACAGGGGTGTAACATTTGCAATCCTCCAGTCTTCTGGCACCACTCCCATATATCTGAGGGAGATTGAAAGATTGTGGTCAGAGCTTCTGCTGTCTCCACCCTAGCTTCCCTCAGCAACCGAGGATGCATCACATCTGGACCGGGTGACTTGTTAACTTTGAGTGATGACAACCTATTGAGCACCTCCTTTCTATCTATTTTTATCCTATCCAATTTCTCTACTCCCCCATCCTCAACTGCGACATTAACTTCATCCTCTTCTTTCGTGAAGACAGATGCTAAGTACTCATTCATACCTCAGCCATGCACTCTGCCTCTGTATGATGAGCTCCTATTTGGTCCCTAATCGGCCCCACCATTCCTTTAACTATCCTTTTACTTTTCATGCTTATAGAAGATTTTTGGGTTCCCTTATATGTTACCCGCTAATCCTTTCTTGTATTCTCTCCCTTCATATATCCTTTATCAATTTCCCCCACAGTCTCTGTATTCTCCTGGTTTTTGACTGTATTCTGCACCTGACATTTGTCGTAAACCTCCTTTTTCTGTTTTATTTTAACCTCTATATCCTTTGACATCCAGGGAGCTCGAGCTTTGGATGCCCCATCTTTCCTCCTTATGGGAATATGAAAGACTTGCATTTATATAGCGCCTTTCACCACCACTGGACGTCTCAAAGCGCTTTACAGCCAATGAAGTACTTTTTGAAGTAGAGTCACTGTTGTAATGTGGGAAATGTGGCAGCCAATTTGCGCTCAGCAAGCTCCCACAAACAGCAATGTGTTAATGACCAGATAATCTGTTTTTGTTATGTTGATTGATGGATAAATATTGGCCAGGACACCAGGGATAACTCCCCTGCTCTTCTTCAAAATAGTGCCATGGGATCTTTTACATCCACCTGAGAGAGCAGACGGGGCCTCGGTTTAACGTCTCATCCTAAAGACGGCACCTCTGATAGTGCAGCACTCTCTCAGCACTGCACTGGAGTGTCAGCCTAGATTTATGTGCTCATAAATCCACAACCTTCTGACTCAGAGAGAGTGCGACCAACTGAGCCACAGTTGACATATGCTTGGTTTATACCCGGTGTCAAATTTTGTTTTATAACATTCCCGTAAGCTGTTGGGACGTTTTACTACGTTAAAGACGCTATTTAAATACAAATTGTTATTGTCTGAAACTAACAAATAGCCCAGAGGGAATAACTCGCAAATATTAAATATTTTGTTCCACAGAAGCACGGGTTTTATCTGCTTTTATTGATGAATTTAAAAAGTCTGTATTAAAACCTGAGCCAGTGTGTTGTGAGACAAAGAGCCTTGTGTCCAATAAGGGGAATAAAGGCCCACAGCCTCCCCTGGCCCCGGGCCCTGAACAAGGGACTGGAGAAACTCGCTGCCCCGCGGATCAGACAATCAGCCGGCGCTAGTCCCGCCCCTCGGGCTCCCCGATTGGTTGGAGGACCCGCCGCCGGCTCGCTCCTCCAGCCCCGCCCCGCTCGCTCCCTATTGGTCGGGAGCTACCGTCAATCAGGCCGTGAGCCGGGGTCACGTGTTCCTCGAGAGCATCCGCCAAACTGAAGAAACTCCGCTCGGGGCCCGGATCCGCGGACTCTCAGGTTTCTGTTTCTCTTTATTCTCTCCCCCACTCTGATCTCGGGGTAAACTCACTTTCCCTCACTGATTGCGGCGCTGAACCAACAGCGACTTGACAAACAAAGCCCCGCGCGGCGGCCAACGGCTCCGGGGCCCAGTGCGCATGCGCATAGGAGGATGATTGACAAATCCCAGGGTGTGTGTCCTGAGCATGCGCGGTGCGGACCCCGGGGGCGGGAGGGTCACGTGGGGCTCAGCAGGGGCGGGGCCTCCGGGAGGTGTGACCGGAAACGGCGGGTGCAGAGCCCGCCCACTGGGCGCGTGTCAGAGCAGAGTGAGGTCACTGAGGGATGAAGGAGGCGAACCCGACCCAGACTCTCCACTGCACACTCGCCTCCTTCATCCCTCAGTGACCGAGCCCGACCCTGACTCTCCACTGCACACTCGCCTCCTTCATCCCTCAGTGACCTAGCCCGACCCTGACTCTCCACTGCACACTCGCCTCCTTCATCCCTCAGTGACCTAGCCCGACCCTGACTCTCCACTGCACACTCACCTCCTTCATCCCTCAGTGACCTAGCCCGACCCTGACTCTCCACTGCACACTCGCCTCCTTCATCCCTCAGTGACCTAGCCCGACCCTGACTCTCCACTGCACACTCGCCTCCTTCATCCCTCAGTGACCTAGCCCTACCCTGACTCTCCACTGCACACTCGCCTCCTTCATCCCTCAGTGACCTAGCCCGACCCTGACTCTCCACTGCACACTCGCCTCCTTCATCCCTCAGTGACCGAGCCCGACCCTGACTCTCCACTGCACACTCGCCTCCTTCATCCCTCAGTGACCTAGCCCGACCCTGACTCTCCACTGCACACTCGCCTCCTTCATCCCTCAGTGACCTAGCCCGACCCTGACTCTCCACTGCACACTCGCCTCCTTCATCCCTCAGTGACCTAGCCCGACCCTGACTCTCCACTGCACACTCGCCTCCTTCATCCCTCAGTGACCTAGCCCGACCCTGACTCTCCACTGCACCCTCGCCTCCTTCATCCCTCAGTGACCTAGCCCGACCCTGACTCTCCACTGCACACTCGCCTCCTTCATCCCTCAGTGACCGAGCCCGACCCTGACTCTCCACTGCACACTCGCCTCCTTCATCCCTCAGTGACCGAGCCCGACCCTGACTCTCCACTGCACACTCGCCTCCTTCATCACTCAGTGACCGAGCCCGACCCTGACTCTCCACTGCACACTCGCCTCCTTCATCCCTCAGTGACCTAGCCCGACCCTGACTCTCCACTGCACACTCGCCTCCTTCATCCCTCAGTGACCTAGCCCGACCCTGACTCTCCACTGCACACTCGCCTCCTTCATCCCTCAGTGACCTAGCCCGACCCTGACTCTCCACTGCACACTCGCCTCCTTCATCCCTCAGTGACCCAAGCCCGACCCTGACTCTACACTGCACACTCGCCTCCTTCATCC
Organism: Squalus acanthias; assembly: GCA_030390025.1. Taxonomy (NCBI): domain Eukaryota; kingdom Metazoa; phylum Chordata; class Chondrichthyes; order Squaliformes; family Squalidae; genus Squalus; species Squalus acanthias. The sequence continues at coordinate 3,072 of JASTWF010000254.1, read as the reverse complement.
CTCAGTGACCAAGCCCGACCCTGACTCTCCACTGCACACTCGCCTCCTTCATCCCTCAGTGACCTAGCCCGACCCTGACTCTCCACTGCACACTCGCCTCCTTCATCCCTCAGTGACCCAGCCCGACCCTGACTCTCCACTGCACACTCGCCTCCTTCATCCCTCAGTGACCGAGCCCGACCCTGACTCTCCACTGCACACTCGCCTCCTTCATCCCTCAGTGACCTAGCCCGACCCTGACTCTCCACTGCACACTCGCCTCCTTCATCCCTCAGTGACCGAGCCCGACCCTGACTCTCCACTGCACACTCGCCTCCTTCATCCCTCAGTGACCGAGCCCGACCCTGACTCTCCACTGCACACTCGCCTCCTTCATCCCTCAGTGACCGAGCCCGACCCTGACTCTCCACTGCACACTCGCCTCCTTCATCCCTCAGTGACCTAGCCCGACCCTGACTCTCCACTGCACACTCGCCTCCTTCATCCCTCAGTGACCAAGCTGTACCCTGACTCTCCACTGCACACTCGCCTCCTTCATCCCTCAGTGACCTAGCCCGACCCTGACTCTCCACTGCACACTCGCCTCCTTCATCCCTCAGTGACCTAGCCCGACCCTGACTCTCCACTGCACACTCGCCTCCTTCATCCCTCAGTGACCTAGCCCGACCCTGACTCTCCACTGCACACTCGCCTCCTTCATCCCTCAGTGACCTAGCCCGACCCTGACTCTCCACTGCACACTCGCCTCCTTCATCCCTCAGTGACCTAGCCCGACCCTGACTCTCCACTGCACACTCGCCTCCTTCATCCCTCAGTGACCTAGCCCGACCCTGACTCTCCACTGCACACTCGCCTCCTTCATCCCTCAGTGACCTAGCCCGACCCTGACTCTCCACTGCACACTCGCCTCCTTCATCCCTCAGTGACCTAGCCCGACCCTGACTCTCCACTGCACACTCGCCTCCTTCATCCCTCAGTGACCTAGCCCGACCCTGACTCTCCACTGCACACTCGCCTCCTTCATCCCTCAGTGACCTAGCCCGACCCTGACTCTCCACTGCACACTCGCCTCCTTCATCCCTCAGTGACCTAGCCCTACCCTGACTCTCCACTGCACACTCGCCTCCTTCATCCCTCAGTGACCTAGCCCTACCCTGACTCTCCACTGCACACTCGCCTCCTTCATCCCTCAGTGACCGAGCCCGACCCTGACTCTCCACTGCACACTCGCCTCCTTCATCCCTCAGTGACCGAGCCCGACCCTGACTCTCCACTGCACACTCGCCTCCTTCATCCCTCAGTGACCTAGCCCGACCCTGACTCTCCACTGCACACTCGCCTCCTTCATCCCTCAGTGACCTAGCCCGACCCTGACTCTCCACTGCACACTCGCCTCCTTCATCCCTCAGTGACCTAGCCCGACCCTGACTCTCCACTGCACACTCGCCTCCTTCATCCCTCAGTGACCTAGCCCGACCCTGACTCTCCACTGCACACTCGCCTCCTTCATCCCTCAGTGACCTAGCCCTACCCTGACTCTCCACTGCACACTCGCCTCCTTCATCCCTCAGTGACCTAGCCCGACCCTGACTCTCCACTGCACACTCGCCTCCTTCATCCCTCAGTGACCTAGCCCGACCCTGACTCTCCACTGCACACTCGCCTCCTTCATCCCTCAGTGACCTAGCCCGACCCTGACTCTCCACTGCACACTCGCCTCCTTCATCCCTCAGTGACCTAGCCCGACCCTGACTCTCCACTGCACACTCGCCTCCTTCATCCCTCAGTGACCGAGCCCGACCCTGACTCTCCACTGCACACTCGCCTCCTTCATCCCTCAGTGACCGAGCCCGACCCTGACTCTCCACTGCACACTCGCCTCCTTCATCCCTCAGTGACCGAGCCCGACCCTGACTCTCCACTGCACACTCGCCTCCTTCATCCCTCAGTGACCTAGCCCGACCCTGACTCTCCACTGCACACTCGCCTCCTTCATCCCTCAGTGACCTAGCCCGACCCTGACTCTCCACTGCACACTCGCCTCCTTCATCCCTCAGTGACCGAGCCCGACCCTGACTCTCCACTGCACACTCGCCTCCTTCATCCCTCAGTGACCTAGCCCGACCCTGACTCTCCACTGCACACTCGCCTCCTTCATCCCTCAGTGACCTAGCCCGACCCTGACTCTCCACTGCACACTCGCCTCCTTCATCCCTCAGTGACCTAGCCCGACCCTGACTCTCCACTGCACACTCGCCTCCTTCATCCCTCAGTGACCGAGCCCGACCCTGACTCTCCACTGCACACTCGCCTCCTTCATCCCTCAGTGACCTAGCCCGACCCTGACTCTCCACTGCACACTCGCCTCCTTCATCCCTCAGTGACCTAGCCCGACCCTGACTCTCCACTGCACACTCGCCTCCTTCATCCCTCAGTGACCTAGCCCGACCCTGACTCTCCACTGCACACTCGCCTCCTTCATCCTCAGTGACCGAGCCCGACCCTGACTCTCCACTGCACACTCGCCTCCTTCATCCCTCAGTGACCTAGCCCGACCCTGACTCTCCACTGCACACTCGCCTCCTTCATCCCTCAGTGACCTAGCCCGACCCTGACTCTCCACTGCACACTCGCCTCCTTCATCCCTCAGTGACCGAGCCCGACCCTGACTCTCCACTGCACACTCGCCTCCTTCATCCCTCAGTGACCTAGCCCGACCCTGACTCTCCACTGCACACTCGCCTCCTTCATCCCTCAGTGACCTAGCCCGACCCTGACTCTCCACTGCACACTCGCCTCCTTCATCCCTCAGTGACCTAGCCCGACCCTGACTCTCCACTGCACACTCGCCTCCTTCATCCCTCAGTGACCGAGCCCGACCCTGACTCTCCACTGCACACTCGCCTCCTTCATCCCTCAGTGACCGAGCCCGACCCTGACTCTCCACTGCACACTCGCCTCCTTCATCCCTCAGTGACCTAGCCCGACCCTGACTCTCCACTGCACACTCGCCTCCTTCATCCCTCAGTGACCTAGCCCGACCCTGACTCTCCACTGCACACTCGCCTCCTT
>JASTWF010002539.1:0-23432 GCA_030390025.1 Squalus acanthias | reverse complement strand
CCCCACCTCCGTTCCCCCACCTCCTCCCCCTCCCCTCCTCCTCCCTTCCCCCACCATGCCAGGCATGGGAGGAAATCTCTGAGAGCATCTAAACTGTGTTTTGAACCGGCCAGATCTTGGCGGACCTCACAAAGAGAAGAGCAGAGCTGATCTACAAGGTGAGTCAAGAATATTGAGATGTATCACAAATATCTTCTTTGAATGAGAGGCTGGAGAGATGCAATTGTAAATTGAACGGGTTGGTTAATACGCTAAGCTCCTAACAACCCTTGCGCATTGCAATAATATCTTCCCCTTCCCCTCCCTCCCAGAACCACGATAGAGTTCCCCTTGTCCTTACCTTTCACCCCACCAGCCTCCACATTCAATGGATCATCCTCCACCATTTCCGCCACCTCCAGCGTGATTCCACCACCAAACACATCTTCCCTCACCTCCCCTTTCAGCATTCTGAAGGGACCGCTCCCTCCGCGACACCCTGGTCCACTCCTCTATCACCCCCAACACCCCGTCCCCTTCGCCCAGCACCTTCCCGTGCAAGCGCAGGAGATGCAACACCTGCCCTTTTACCTCCTCCCTTCCCACTGTCCAGGGCCCCAAACACTCCTTCCAGGTGAAACAGCGATTTACTTGTACTTCTTGCAATTAGTATACTGTATTCGCTGCTCACGATGCGGTCTCCTCTACATTGGGGAGACCAAATGCAGATTGGGTGACCGCTTTGCGGAACACCTCCTTTCAGTCCGTAAGGGGGACCCCGAACTTCCGGTCACCTGTCACTTTAATTCTCTGCTCCATTCCCACTCAGACCTCACCGTCCTCGGCCTCTTACACTGTTCCAATGAAGCTGATACCTGGGATGGCAGGAATGACGTATGAAGAGAGATTGGGATGATTGGACTTGTATTCGCTGGAGTTTAGAAGAATGAGAGGGGATCTCATTGAAACTTATAAAATTCTAACAGGACTAGACAGACTAGATGCAGGAAGGATGTTCCCGATGGCGGGGGAGTCCAGAACCAGGGGTCACAGTCTAAGGATAAGAGGTAAGCCATTTAGGACTGAGATGAGGGGGAATTTCTTCACCCAGAGAGTGGTGAACCTGTGGAATTCTCTACCACAGAAGGCAGTTGAGGCCAATTCATTAAATATATTCAAGAAGGAGTTAGATATATTTCTTAAGGCTAAAGGGATCAAGGGATATGGGGAGAAAGCAGGGACAGGGTACTGAATTTGGATGAACAGCCATGATCTCATTAAATGGCGGAGCAGGCTCGAGGGGCCGAATGGCCTACTCCTGCTCCTATCTTCTATGTTTCTATGTTTCTATGTAAGCTCAACGTAAGCTCGAGGAACAGCACCTCATCTTTCGATTAGGAACTTTACAACCTTCTGGACTCAACACAGAGTTCAACAATTTCAGACCATAACATCGGCCCCATCCTTTTTTTTCCATTTATTTTATTTATTATATAATTAAAAAAAAAATTCTCTCTCCCACATGGCAGCTGTCTTTCATTCTGCCATTTACACTTCATCTAGAGCCATCTTTTGTTTCTTAACTTGTCCCATTACCATCTCCTTTTGCCTTGCACCATCTCTTAATGTCTCTAATCTCTCCTGCCTTCCATCCTATCACAGACCTTCCCTTTTGTTCTTTCCTCCCCTCCCCCCTTTCCCTGCCCCTGCACTTGCTTAAAAACCTGTTCAATCTCCAGCTTTTTCCAGTTCTGACGAAGGGTCATCGACCTGAAACGTTAACTCTATTTCTCTCTCCACAGATGTTGCCTGACCTGCTGAGTATTTCCAGCATTTTCTGTTTTTATTTTATTATTAATAATATCAAAGCCTGGTTAGACAGTGAATGCTTGGCATGGAACCTAGCAGAGTTTTACCAATTCACTTAAAACATGCAGTGGGCAGGTACACCGTGCCCTCCCCGACACTTCCCCCGCTCCTTGTACTTTCAATGTGTCGATTCTGTTCTTCCTTCAAACTGGGGCAAACAGTCCCACACTGGCGGACAACGAGTTAGCACAGCATCTTATCCCCGTCTAGGAGGCCACAATGAAAAATAATTGGCTGGGAGAGCGTAGAAGGAGTGGTGAAGCTAAAGCCTCTCCCCTAACTCTGGACCAACACCAACATCGTGTAACGTCGTCCCACTGAAATACAGGCAGACACTCAACTCAAGCAAGATCGCAGAGAATGCCACACAATGCTGGTGCAGCAACCTGATTAATTGAGGCAACATGCTGTCTTTCCACAGAAATGAAGGCACGGACAGTATTATCTGAGCAAACCCACATCTCACAGCGTTCAGTACAGTGACGCATCCCCATCAACACTGCGAGAGAGAAAACCGCATGGGTTCAGTGCACAAGTGCGAAGGAGCAAGTGATGGAACAAGGCCAGGTACCTGCAGAGGTCCCACATGGGCACTGGCCCTGCTGCAGGTACCTGGAGATTCAGATCTCACTGGGTCTGCCATTCCTATTGAACCAAAGCGACCTGCCCCTGACCCATGAACTTTGGTGCGGACACAAATCGATGGCGGAACCTTCCTGGCGCTAAATGACACCGTAAAACAGGTGCAGCAATGTTGGATTCAGGCCCCACGGATGTTCAGTCATTCTTAGGGTGATGGATGGTACTGTTACACACAATGGGATAAATCTTGAACAGGTGGACGATCCGCTCCGGCCAATTACTGCCCATGAAGCCAAAAGGAAAGTTTACTCCAGTGTGTCAGTCACTATGGGACCTCAGCTCCCGGACCCAGCGTTGCTGCCCTCCTCCTGATCCCAGTGCAGTCAATCCAGTTCCCATCGGAGACTCTCTTGCCGAGCTGATTAGCTCTGAGTGCTGCAGATCAAGGACTGCTGCAACATTGGTCCTGAATCAGTATTCTCAACGCATCTCAGGCGCAAAGTGAAAAGACTGCAGAACACTGTGAGCTGGGTTCAGATAGATAGCAATTATGCTGACAGTAACAAGCTCACCAACGCCACTGCTCTGATTTAGCACTGTAACACCAGCCAGTTACCTCACACTGGGAATCATTTTGAGGTGTGATAAAGCAAAGTAAAATGTGCTCAGTAATGCACTCGTGAAATTATACAGACAATGTATCGATTAAATATGGGAAGTAATTTTGGGTGGTTTCGTTTTTCCTACAAAGAGGGAAAGTATAAATTGTCATCCAATTATCTTCGGGTAATGATGAGAGCCAGTTAGAAGAATCCCTTGTAACTCCGTCCTGTAACTGAGAGATTTATCAACGAGGCAGGAGAAGCATCGTTCCGACACACTCCCAGGAGTCGAGCACCTGAGGTTAGAGGGCGGTGCAGACACCCGGATATGTCCAGTACTAATCCTATATGTTCTGAGATAAGGATGTTAATTCTCATCAACCTATCAATTCATGCAAATAATATCTAGCCATATAATAGTGCATTTTCTTCGCATTAGAGTACAAAAACGGAGAAGTATGTTTGTGTATTGGATCCTATCTACTCTCTTCCCAGAAGAAGAGAAGCCAAACATCTCCTAGGATACAGCAGAAGATGACTGGCCCTCATTCCCGCTCACAAATTGTCACCACAGGGACCTTGGGCCATGGTGTAGAGCGGAAACACCAGGTGAAAGGTCAAGTGCTTGGGGTTCCACTGGGGAGGGTTTAGAAGGGCCAGAAGATCCAGGTGGAACTTGTTGTATCCCTCCTCAGTTGCCTTGGGATGGCAGAACTCAGTGATCCACCTTTTGGTCCGAGGATACTGCAACACCTGGTCACTGTTGCTGAATCACTCTGCTCCTTTGTACCATTTGTGCATCGCAAATAACATACTAGGCTCCTTACACACAGCTTTGGAAGATGGTCGGGATTGTATAAAGGAGTCCAACACCCAGCGATGTGCTGCCTTTGCCCACACGCCTGACACCGTGGATCGACTGTATTGCATTGAGATAGTCCCAGTATCTGTGACCTCTCCAACCATGACCTCAATCACAGCGACGACACATAGTGGGAACACAGGTTGCTGCTGTGGTAGTTTTAGGGTCTAAACTCCGAGGAGCAGTTCCTGCTGGTATGAACTGTCTTGGGGAACGATTACAGACATCCACAAGGGAGGGAGCCTGAGAACCAACAGACGCCCACAGAAAAAATAATTTACAGCAAAGAAGGCTACTTAGCCCATCGGTCCTGAGCCAGGGCGAGCTCTTAGAATCATAGAATCTTACGGCACAGAAGGAGGCCATTTGGCCCATCGTGCCTACGCCGACCTTTCCCCATAGCCCTGCAACTGGAGCTGTCTACCCTAATGTCATTCCCTTGCCCTTTCCCCATCAAGCCTTCTCTGCTTCCATAGATCACATATCATTTACCCGACGAGGAAGCAGTCACTGCTTCTGGTCACAGAGGGAGGGCACTGCCTGTGGGGCGGGGTGGGTGGGGGGCGCGAGCGAGGGGGGACGAATGGTGACGTGAGTTCAATCAGTAGCACTGTGTACAGGAGGAATGTCAGACTCCTGGTAACATGGAGTTAGCACCTACAGTGCATTCTGCTTGTTGCTGTCACACGAGTGCAGTATATGGTGGAAGAGGGCATCTCACTACCGTGGTGATGCAGGGGTGAACTGCAGTCTGGCTGCTCCCTGTTAGTGTCTGGAAGTACCCAATAGTATATAAATAGCAATGGTCGCTTTCACTGAGCGTGGTGTCTAGATGCGGTTCCAAGGGTTGACACAGGTCAGAGATCACATCCCTGGTGTTTTCATAGAATCTTACAGCACAGAAGGAGGCCTTTTGGCCCATCGTGCCTGTGCCGGCTCTTTGAAAGAGCTCTCCGATTAGTCCCACTCCCCCTGCTTTTTCTCTATAGCCCTGCAAATTTTTCCCTTCAACTATTTATCCAAGTTTTTTATGAGTTTTTTAAAAAAGGTTTCCAAACTCCTGTAATATAATTTGATCAGACTATGTGTAAATGCTTTTTTCAATGTTGTTTCAGATATAAACTAAATAGTATGATTTTAAAGGGGATGCAGGAACAGAGAGACCTGGAGGTGGATGTACACAAATCACTGAAGGCGGCAGCATATGGGTTCAGAGAGATTTGGGTGTCCCAGTACAAGAAACACAGAGTTAACATGCAGGTACAGCAAGCAATTAGGAAGACAAATGGCATATTGGCCTTTATTGCAAGGGGGTTGGAGTATAAGAGTAAGGATGTCTTGCTACATTTGTACAGGGCCTTGGTGAGACCACACCTGGAGTACTGTGCACAGTTTTGGTCTCCTTATCTGAGGAAGGATATACTTGCCTTAGAGGCGGTGCAACGAAGGTTCACTAGATTGATTCCCTGGGATGAGAGGGTTGTCCTATGAGGAGAGATTGAGTAGATTGGGCCTATACTCTCTGGAGTTTAGAAGAATGAGAGGTGATCTCATTGAAACATACAAGATTCTGAGGGGGATTGACAGGGTAGATGCTGAGAGGTTGTTTCCCCTGGCTGGGGAGTCTAGAACCAGGGGGCACAGTCTCAGGATAAGGGGTCGGCCTTTTAAGACTGAGATGAGGAAGAATTTCTTCACTCAGAGGATTGTGAATCTTTGGAATTCTCCGCCCCAAAGTGCTATGGATGCTCAGTCGTTGAGTATATTCAAGGCTGAGATAGATAGATTTTTGGACTTCAGAGGGAGGGATATGGGGATCGGGCAGGAAAGTGGAGTTGAGGTTGAAGATCAGCCATGATCTCACTGAATGGTGGAGCAGGCTCGAGGGGCCGTATGGCCGACTCCTGCTCCTAATTCTTAGGTTCTTTTGTTCCTTGATGTAGTAATAAAGGAATAGAGTACAAAAGCAAGGAAATTAAGCTAAACCTTTATAACACACTAGTTAGGCCTCAGCTGGAGTATTATGTTCAATTAAGGACACCACACTTGAGGAAGGATGTCAAGGTCTTGGAGAGGAGATTTACTAGAATGGTTCCAGGGATGAGGGACCTCAGTTACGTGGACAGACTGGAGAAGCTGTGGTTGTTCTCCTTAGAGCAGAGAAGGTTAAGGAGAGATTTGATAGAGGTGTTCAAAATCATGAAGGGTTTTGATAGAGTAAATAAGGAGAAACTGTTTCCAGTGGCAGAAGGGTCAGTAACCAGAGGACACAGATTTAAGGTGATTGGCAAAAGAACCAGAGTCAACATGAGGAAACATTTTTTTACGCAGTGAGTTGTGATCTGGAATGCGCTGCCTGAAAGGGTGGTGGAAGCAGATTCAATAGTAACTTTCAAAAGAGAATTGGATAAATACTTGAAGGGAAAAAATTTACAGTGCTCTGGGGAAGGAGCAGGGGGAGTGGGATTAATTGGGTAGCTCTACCAAAAAGCCGGCACAGGCATGATGGGCCGAATGGCCGAATGGCCTCCCTGTGCACTGTATGATTCTATGATTCTATATCAGCTTGGCTCAGTGATAGCATTCCTGCCTCTGAGTTCTGAAGGTTGTGCCTTCACACTGTTCTTGATAAACATATAGGCCCGAAAATGAGACCTAATACGCGAGAGTACGCACTGTGTACTCTCGCGTTTTAGGTCTCCAATTGCCGGTTTCCAGCATGCACTGCGCATGCGCGGGAAACCGGCACTTCGTGAATTCAAAAGGGGGCGGTTCCTAGGTGAACCGCGTGCGCGCTACAGGCTGCGCGCACGCAGTGCACTTAGTGCTTTGAACGCGCAGGTAAGCATGGAAGATTTTACACATAAAGAAAGGAGGCGTAAGACGCTCTTTTAACAAGGTAAGTAGTTAATTAAGTATTATTTTAAATTTTTTTCAACAGGTTTATCTTTTTTAGAGACTTTAAAGAAAGGTAAGTTTATTTTTATAACTTTTAAAAAGATTTTAAATTTTTTCAAAAATTTAATTTTTTGTTTAAAGTGGTTAATTTATTTAACTATACTTATTTTATTAATGTGATGGCTTTTTTTTAAAATTTAATTGAGGTTTAGCTGTTCTTTTGGGGGGGTATAGTATTCATAGCTTTGACAGCTCTTGCTGTGAAAACTATGAATGAAAGATGGTGTGCTGCCATTGGCTCTAACTGAATCACGTGATCCCAGAGCTCGCACGAACTAATTGCATCTCTGGGTCACACAAGCACTGCACAACTGCAGCCTTGAAACTAAAGTTCGTGTGGGCCCGGAGGAAAAAGGTAGGCGCGGAGTGAGATATCGCGGGGAAGCCTTACCCCCGCGTGAAGACTCAGGGGTAGAAATTAGGTCGCGCCCCATTTGGGGCGCAAATATCGTCTGGACGCAAATATTAGCGCCTGGCGCTAATTATCGGCACTGACGGGAAACTTCACTTTTACCGCCCCGGGAGGTGAGTGGAGCGCTAAAGCAGGCGCTGCACACCTGTCTTAAGGTGCAAAGGCCAAGGAGTGAGGCGCTAACTCAGAGCGCTGGCGAAGCTCATGTAATGTCAGTCAGCAATGGAACACACACACAATGGCACGGGCCAGTTCTTAAAGGGGATGGTTAATCTTGCTTTCCATCCACATCCTGTTCATTGCAGCCTTGAATCTCGGCCTGGAGAGACTTGCACATCAAATGTGCTGGAAAGAACAATGCAGAGTACCAGGCAAAGAGCTCAGAGTGCAGCTCCCACAGTCTCTGCTAAATCGATACAAGGAATGGCAAATCAAAATGAACCTGCAAAGTGCTGCTCAGTACCCAAAACTCCTTCACACAACGTTGAATCTCTCCAGAAGTCTCTCCCTCTCTCTCTCAGAATGCGTAGTTCAAAAATGCCACCAACAATAAAAGCCAGGAAGAGGCCCCCTTTAAATAGTGCCCCCCCCAGCCCCCCAGCGATTGATAGCGTTCCAGTCTTCTGGTCGTTGGAAGCGCCAGGCGGTAAGGCAGGGGGCGCCACTCAATTTCCGCTCTGGGGCGCCCCAAGGGCGTTGCACCATGGAATGACGTCACAATCTGCGCGCGCAGGTGGTCGCAGCGGTAAGTTTTAGCGCCGCCGCACAATCTCAAGTTAAGTTCTCGAGCGGCGCAAACATCGCTGCGCCCGGGCGTTAGCGGCTTAACGCCCCATTAGCGCCCTCTTAAGGCGCTAACGGGAGGCGCAACCAAGTGAATTTTTACCCCTCAGTGTTTAATTTCTGGGCCAATATCTAGGCGGACCCTTCAGTGTAGTACCGAGGGAGTGCTGCATTCTTGGAGGAGTTCCCTTCAGGTGACATTACACGTGACCTAGGGCATGTTAATAATTCATTGCTCGGTTTGAATTCCCTCTCAATCGCCGCCAAGAAAACGCATTCACTGTTTTTCAGATCTTGCTATTGTGCAAATTGGCTGTTGTGTTCGCTACACAACAAGAGTCAGTCCAAAGTAATTCCTTGTAAGTGAAGAACTTTGGGGTGTTTCTGAGCGAAGTAATAAGGTGCTATATTAATGCAAATTCTTTTTTAGAGCCTGGAATCTTTTACTTTCCTCCAATGGCCAGATACGTTGGAAATGTTTTGGGGAGAAATCCATTTCCTTTTGTTAAGCATTAGAATTTTTTGTTAGTTATGGAAAACGTTCTAACCGTTCTGCAACATTCTCTGTGCCATTCTATTTTTATTCTCATCATCAGCAGCTTTTGTAGGAGTGAGTTGTCTTGTGACATGGTTGAACATTATGTACATTGCATTGATTGGATGTGTGCCTGTTGCCATAGAAGTGGTTATAGAAAGTGTAGCATCCTGTGCCTTGGGTTGTAATTCTGCAGGAGGCTCATTAATAATGAGTTTATACTGGGGGAGGTTAACAACTCACAATAAGAGATTCCATATTTACTGAGAAAATAACTTGCCTCCAAGTAGGATTTCACAGCGAGTGCTGGTCTAAACCCAAATTATCTACATATCTGTCTATATATGTATCTATTAATATTAAAACAAAGGCTTCGGCTTTCCAACTCCTTCAGTCCACTTCCTGAGTTAGAAGGTTGTGGGTTCAAGTCCTACTCCAGAAACTCGAGCACAAAATCCAGGCTGATACTCCAGTGCAGTACTGAGAGAGCGCTGCACTGTCGGAGGGGCAGCACTGAGGGAGCACCGCACTGTCGGAGGGGCAGCACTGAGGGAGTGCTGCACTGTCGGATGGGCAGCACTGAGGGAGTGCTGCACTGTCGGAGGGGCAGTACTGAGGGAGCGCTGCACTGTCGGAGGGGCAGCACTGAGGGAGTGCTGCACTGTCGGACGGCAGTACTGAGGGAGTGCTGCACTGTTGGAGGGCAGTACTGAGGGAGTGCTGCACTGTCGGAGGGCAGTACTGAGGGAGCGCTGCACTGTCGGAGATGCAGCACTGAGGGAGCGCTGCACTGTCGGAGAGGCAGCACTGAGGGAGCGCTGCACTGTCAGAGGGGCAGTACTGAGGGAGCACTGCACTGTCGGAAGGGCAGTACTGAGGGAGCGCTGCACTGTCGGAGGGGCAGTACTGAGGGAGCGCTGCATTGTTGGAGGGGTAGTACTGATGGAGCGCTGCACTGTTGGAGGGGCAGTACTGAGGGAGCGCCGCACTGTCGGAAGGGCAGTACTGAGGGAGCGCCGCACTGTCGGAGGGGCAGTACTGAGGGAGCGCCGCACTGTCGGAGGGGCAGCACTGAGGGAGCGCTGCACTGTCGGAGGGACAGTACTGAGGGAGCGCTGCACTGTCGAAGGGGCAGCACTGAGGGAGTGCTGCACTGTCGGAGGGGCAGTACTGAGGGAGCGCTGCACTGTCGGAGGGGCAGCACTGAGGGAGCGCTGCACTGTCGGAGGGGCAGTACTGATGGAGCGCTGCACTGTCGGAGGGGCAGTACTGAGGGAGCGCCGCACTGTCGGAAGGGCAGTACTGAGGGAGCGCCGCACTGTCGGAGGGGCAGTACTGAGGGAGCGCCGCACTGTCGGAGGGGCAGCACTGAGGGAGCGCTGCACTGTCGGAGGGAAAGTACTGAGGGAGCTAGCACTGTCGAAGGGGCAGCACTGAGGGAGTGCTGCACTGTCGGAGGGGCAGTACTGAGGGAGCGCTGCACTGTCGGAGGGGCAGCACTGAGGGAGCGCTGCACTGTCGGAGGGGCAGCACTGAGGGAGTGCTGCACTGTCGGAGGGCAGTACTGAGGGAGCGCTGCACTGTCGGAGAGGCAGCACTGAGGGAGCGCTGCACTGTCAGAGGGGCAGTACTGAGGGAGCACTGCACTGTCGGAAGGGCAGCACTGAGGGAGCGCTGCACTGTCGGAGGGGCAGTACTGAGGGAGCGCTGTATTGTTGGAGGGGCTGTACTGAGGGTGCGCCGCACTGTCGGAGGGGCAGTACTGATGGAGCGCTGCACTGTCGGAGGGGCAGTACTGAGGGAGTGCCGCACTGTCGGAGGGGCAGTACTGAGGGAGCGCCGCACTGTCGGAGGGGCAGTACTGAGGGAGCGCTGCACTGTCGGAGGGGCAGTACTGAAGGAGCGCTGCACTGTCGGAGGTGCCATCTTTCAGATGAGACGTTAAACCGAGGCCCCGTCTACCCTCTCAGGTGGATGTAAAAGATCCCATAGCACTCTTTTGAAGAAGAGCAGGGGAGTTATCCCCGGTGTCCTGGCCAATATTTATACCTCAATCAACATCTCTAAAACAGATTATCTGGTCATTTATCTCAATGCTGTTTGTGGGAGCTTGCTGTGCACAAACAGGTTTCCACGTTTCTTACATTACAACAGTGACTACAGTTCAAAGGTACTTAATTGGCTGTAAAGCGCTTTGCGACATTCTGAGGTTGTGAAAGGCGCTATATAAATGCAAGACTTTCCTTCTTTTCTCATTGATGGGGTGACTATCTGGGGCCAGGATGTCCCTGATTCTGGCTGACTTTACAGCCTCTCACTCATTAATGTACCAGAAGTTGGAACCCTGGTTCCCTGACAAGAGCCAAAGTGGTGAAGGAGGGGAAATCGCAGGCACTGGCTGCGAAGAATTCAACCCTCTCACAGCCCATTAAATGGATGACTGGGCCAAACAGAATCTCAGCGCTCGGTGAGAACAGTCCCAGGTAAAGTCTAGCAGAGAGAAATGACCTACCAACAGATAAGGACTGAGGTCTGGGGCCAAGTACCAGAGGACTGGCAGTGCGTGAAACTGTTCACAACCACCAATCATCACCTTGAAGCAAGAGAGGGCAAACGGGGCGAGGCAGCTCACTGGAACCCAACTTGTCCCCTAATGTCCTGAATGCCCTCTGCAGTCTCCAGTGAATGATGGGTTCCAGGCTGGCAATTTGCACCGTATATCAAATCAGGCCACTGCAGTCAGTGTCTCTCCTGCTGCTGACAGATTGACATCTCTGAAGAGAAAGAGAAACTTCAGCCTCAGGCTTTTCAGGGAACATGGGCCCTTCGAGAAAAAAACTAATGAAATACTCAAAGGCACACAAGACAATTTTATACGTAAGTCTAATCATGTTCTTGTGGAATATATGACATTTTAATGTTTTAAAGTGTTAGACACATTATTCTGAGGCTGAAAATTTTTCGCAGAGTATTTTGAGCGATTTCGATGGTCCAGGGTCAGATTTGCTTTAATTGTTGCATCTTGTAGATACTGAGTTGTGAATGTGAAATTTGAGTAACTTAAAAAGTGTAAGTGGAGCAAATAACTGACAAACATAATGGCCTAGAAATCCAGGGATGAGGGACTTCAGTTACGTAGAGAGACTGGAGAAGCTGGGATTGTTCTCCTTAGAGTAGAGAAGGTTAAGGGGAGATTTAATGGAGGTCTTCAAAATTATGAAGGGTTTTGATGGAGTAAATAAGGAGAAACTGTTTCCAGTGGCAGGAGGGTCGGTAACCAGAGGACACAGATTTAAGATAATTGGCAAAAGAACCAGAGGGGGAGATGAGGAGAGATGTTTTTACGCAGCGAGTTGTTGTGATCTGCAATGTTCTGCCTGAAAGAGCAGTGGAAGCAGATTCAATCGTAACTTTCAAAAGAGAATTGGATAAAAAGGAGAAATTTGCAGGGCTATGGGGAAAGAGCAGGGGAGTGGGACTAATTGGAGAGCTCGTTCAGAGAGCCGGCACAGGCATGATGGGCCGAATGGCCTCCTCCTGTGCTGTTTTATTTGGTGAGTAATGCCAGGTTTCTCTGGGAGCAGTTTGCCCTGAGCTTTGAGTGCAGAGGTCTGTTGACATTCATTTGCTGAATTCAGGCACAGTCAGAAAAGCCATCGAGGAATTTCATGTGCAGTGATATCCAGGAGGAAAATAGGAGCAAAGGATTAGCACCATCTTCCTGTGAATTGCTGCCATTCTCTGGGAGCTGTTTGGGAGCCGGGCAGAGGAACATCAGCCCCACTGAGTCTCTCTGGTCAGGTGGACAGAAACAACCTCCTGATACTGTTTGTAAAAGGAAGAGGAGTTCTCCCAGTGCCCTGGCCAACACCCCTCCCTCAACCAACACCGCAAAAACAATTGAGTGGTTCTGACAAAAGGTCATCGACCTGAAACGTTAACTCTGTTTCTCTCTCCACAGATGCTGCCTGACCTGCTGAGCGTTTCCAGCATTGTCTGTTTTTAAAACAAATTAACTGGTAATTTTTCGCATTTGCTGTTTGTGGGACCTTGTTCTGTAAAGCGCTTTGGGATGTCCTGGGACATGAAGGGTGCTTTATAACTGCGAGCCCATTCTTTCCTTAGTGAGATTCACTATCCTCAATCAGTGGAAACTATTGAAAATGATGCAGTGTGAAGGTCAGAGAGATTGTCATATACAAGGAAAGATGTTGTAAGTGTTTGAATGTTGATATAGTCTGTGGAGGCAAAAGATAATTAACATGAGAGGTAACCTTTACAAGTCATTCTAAAGAGCATTCCATTTATAAGCTTTGACCTTAGAATGCCGTTTAGAAAGACTGTGTGAAATACTCGGCAAAATGGAACCATTGCTCCACAGACCAGAACATTCAGCCCATGTGGCAGTCAGAGGAAGTTGGTAAGTTTGATATGCACAGATTTAACAGCCTGACACAAAACGCTTTAAACTGCTCCGGAGCCCGTCAGTCTGTCGCACTCGCAGACTCAGGAAGGAACTGTTCCTGTTATTAATAAATCTGTCAGCTCGAGAAGACAAGACTGAGGATGGCCTGCTAAGATTTATTTTGTTGAATCTCTAACTCAGAGCTCTTTCTTACTTATTAAAATTCAAACTTTTATCAATGTCACCCACTTATTTGCCTCATTTAACTCCTGTCACGTTTAAAATCCCAACTACTTTCAGCACCAATTTGCACCTGGAGTGATAAGTCTGGGTGCTTTAGTGAAAAGGGCATGAGAATAGTTCTGGTAATTTACTAAAACTTTCTCATCAATTTATTATTCTGAGCACTTCCGACTGTGAGAGTCTTTTTAAAAATTTGTTCCTGGGATGTGGGCGTCACTGGCAAGGCCGGCATTTATTGCCCATCCCTAATTGCCCTTGAGAAGGTGGTGGTGAGCCACCCTCTTGAACCGCTGCAGTCCGTGTGGTGAAGGTGCTCCCACAGTGCTGTTAGGGAGGGAGTTCCAGGATTTTGACCCAGCGACGATGAAGGATCGGCGATATATTTCCAAGTCAGGATGGTGT
The DNA here is from genome assembly GCA_030390025.1 of Squalus acanthias. NCBI lineage: Eukaryota > Metazoa > Chordata > Chondrichthyes > Squaliformes > Squalidae > Squalus > Squalus acanthias. The sequence goes on along the minus strand of JASTWF010002539.1, from coordinate 9,800 downwards.
GTGACTTGGAGGGGAACTTGGAGGTGGTGGTGTTCTCATGCACTTGCTGCCCTTGTCCTTCTAGGTGGTAGAGGTTGCGGGTTTGGGAGGTGCTGCTGAAGAAGCCTTGGCGAGTTGCTGCAGTGCATCTTGTAGATGGTACACACTGCAGCCACGGTACGCCGGTGGTGGATGGAGTGAATGTTTAAGGTGGTGGATGGGGTGCCGATCAAGCGGGCTGCTTTATCCTGGATGGTGTCGAGCTTCTTGAGTGTTGTAGGAGCTGCACTCATCCAGGCAAGTGGAGAGTATTCCATCACACTCCAGACTTGTGCCTTGTAGATGGTGGAAAGGCTTTGGGGAATCTAAAATGTAGCAGAAAGATGCTGGGCTAGAAATGGGTCTCGGGCGGTGTCGGATCGGCCGCCCGTTATACGTAGCACCTGATATTCAACTTCATTGGCTGTAGTGGAAACGAATATCAGGTGCTGGGTGTAACGGCCGCTGATCCGATACCGCCCGAGATACTCGACAGTCGGAGGCTGCAGAATAAAACCTGACGCGCACACCGACAGACAGAAGAGAAGGGGACACATGGGTCACCTTACTTTGTTCTGATTGCTTTAATATTTGTTTTAAAAGGTATCTACTTTCACAAAGAAGGAAAGGAAAATAAGCTGCTATCACTTTATGAAAAGATTGAATTGTCTCCTCACATCAGTTTGCTATTAAGGTTTCTCGGAGATCCATTGAATGTGATGGAACCCACAGTCCTGGACAGCCTGTGTCACCCGCACTCATCAGATGATTCCAAAATAACACCAGCACTAAACAAGAATTGAACTATTTCTGTTCTGAGATTCGAGAGCAAATATTCAGCTGTGCAAATATTCTCCCTGTGAACATTCCTGTTAGAATCAGTCACTTTGATTATTCAGCAATGCTGAGCAGCCATGACCATCGCAGCTCACACATCCTAGTACAAAAGCAAAACACGGCCGATGCTGGAAATCTGAAATAAAAACAGAAAATGCTGGAAACACTCAGCAGATCAGGCAGCATCTGTAGAGCGAGAAACAGAGTTAACGTTTCAGGTCGATGACCCTTCACGAGAGGGTGGATATTTGTGACAGCAGCAAATCTTTCTTCAGTAACCATTTTCTTTGCTAAATATTTTACGTCCATATGAACTTTAGGCGCTAACTGGTTAGAATATTACTTTCAGCAGAGTCCTGAACAGAAACAAGCAAAGCAATGACTGTTAGGATAGCGATCACCATCCATTATCCATTCTCCCAATCGGTTATATCCACAGCGTTGGAATAGTAAAGATCAATAACATCATAAATAAAACATTCAAATGTTATGTGTCTTTAGACCGGCTCACTTTATGAACCTGCTGTGAGAAGACCATTTTCATTCGCGGTCTGAGGATCGAGGTTAATACACAATGTTGTATTAAAAGAAGTCATTCTGGGGATGTGGGCATTGCTGGCAAGGCCGGCATTGATTGCCCAACCCTAGCTGCCCTGAGAAGGTGGTGGTCAGCCGCTTTCTTGAGGCGCTGCAGCTGTTTACGAATATATGGACAATGATGGACAGGTAAAGACCTTCTGCTCCATCCAGCCTGTCCCACACAAACTGTGTACCTTGTGTATCACAGTATATACTCTCCACCCACCCAAAAACCATGGGATCGCCTGTTTGATACAACTGAGTGGCTTCCTAGACCACTTAAGAGTCCACCATGGAAAAGAGCGGCAGATTTCCTTCCCTAAACAACATAAGAACATAAGAACATAAGAAATAGGAGCAGGAGTAGGCCAATCGGCCCCTCGAGCCTGCTCCGCCATTCAATAAGATCATGGCTGATCTGATCCTAACCGCCAATCTACTATCTATCACAGAACCATCTCCTGCATCTAACAGAATTGCACACACGAAATAGGAGCAGAATCAGGCTACAAGGTCCCTGGGCCCGCTCCACTACCCACAGGGCCATGACCGATCCGAACCTAGACTCATGTCCAAATTCCTGCCCGCTCCCCGTAACCCTTAATGCCCTTTACTTCTAGGAAACTGTCTATTTCTGTTTTAAATTTATTTAATGATGTAGCTTCTACAGCTTTTTGTGGCAGCATATTCCATGGACCTACCACCCTCTGAGTGAAGTAGTTCCTCCTCATCTCAGTTTTGAAAGAGCAGCCCCTTATTCTAAGACTATGTCCCCTAGTTCTAGTCTCACCCATCATCGGGAACATCCTCCCCGCATCCACCCGATCCAACCCCTTCACAATCTTATATGTTTCAATAAGATCGCCTCTCATTCTTCTGAACTCCAATGAGTAGAGTCCCAATCTACCCAACCTCTCCTCATATGACCACCCCCTCATCCCCGGGATTAACCGAGTGAACCTTTTTTGCACTGCCTCGAGAGCAAGGATGTCTTTCCTTAAGTAAGGACACCAAAACTGTATGCAGTATTCCAGGTGCGGTCTCACCAATACCTTGTACAACTGAAGCAATACCTCCCTATTTTTATATTCTATCCCCCTAGCAATGAAAGCCAACATTCCATTTGCCTTCTTAATCACTTGCTGCACCTGCATACTAACCTTTTGAGTTTCGTGCACCAGGACCCCCAGATCCCTTTGCACTTCAGTACTCTCCAGTTTCTTGCCATTAAGATAATAAATTGCTCTACTATTTTTCCTGCCAAAGTGCATCACCTCACACTTTCCAGTGTTGTATTCCATCTGCCAAATCTCTGCCCACTTACTTAGCCTGTCTATGTCCCCTTGCAGGTTTTTTATGTCCTCCTCACTCACTACTTTCCCTCCCATCTTTGTATCATCTGCAAATTTTGATATGTTACACTTGGTCCCTTCCTCTAAATCGTAAATATAGATTAGTCAGGTTTTTACCAGATCTCCAGATTAGCACTGTCATTGATGGATTGAATGATTCTGAAGTTCTCCTAATTCATCTTTATGTTCTCCACTTGTAAATAGAGTCCTTGTTATGCATCATTACTATCATCTCCATGGATAATACTGTAGAAATAATCCAGCCTAAAGGGCAGCAGTAAAGGAATGCCCCAGTATATTATCGTGACATATGGCAATTGTGCATCCCAGACCCAGCCTTGCCTGTGTAGACATCTGATGGAAATAGTCTGCTATCTGTGAGCTGCGGTAGGTTAGGGAATGATCCACAGCAGCTCCTGGTAAGTGGTATATATATTTCAATAGTAAACTGTCAAAGTCATACACCATTATACATCCTGCCTGATTCTCCATTCCAGTGTATAAGGGGCGGTGTATAACGGGCGGGTGTATAACGTGCGGGTGTATAACAGGCGGATGTATTACGGGCGGGGGGTATAATGGGCAGGGGGTATAACGGGCGGGGGGTATAATGGGCGGGGGGTATAACGGGCGGGTGTATAACGCACGGGGGTATAATGGGCGGATGTATAACGGGTGGGTGGTATAACGGGCAGGAGGTATAACGGGCGGGTGTATAATGCATGGGTGTATAACACGCAGATGTATAACAGGTGGGTGGTATAACGGGCAGGGGGTATAATGGGCAGGGGGTATAATGGGCAGGGGGTATAATGGGCAGGGGGTATAATGGGTGGGGGGCATAACAGGCGGGTGTATAATGGGCGGGGGGTATAATGGGTGGGGGGCATAACAGGCGGGTGTATAATGGGCAGGGGGTATAACGGGCAGGGGTTATAAGGGGCGGGTGTAGAACAGGCGGGTGTAGAACAGGCGGGTGTAGAACGGGCAGCCAATCCAATTTCTCTCATGTTACACAATAGCCGAAAGGGACAGAATATTTCACCCTATCATTATTTTCAATGCTCGGTCCTGCACAGAGAGACTTCGCGTGAACTATTCGGTATCGACCATTTTGGGGCGCTAACATCGCCTGTGTGCTAACTTTAGCGCCCCAAGAGGTAAGTGGTGCGCTAAAGCAAGCACTACACACTCCCCTTAGGCCGCTAACGTCAGGGAGTGGGGCGCAATCGCAGAGCGCTACTCAAGTTCCGGCGCTGTCAATTACAAGTCCTCAGGCACACTGGCGCCTTCCAGTTCTTAAAGGGGAGGGTCCATCATGCTGCACAGCCTCACCCTGATCATTGCTGCTTGTGGCCTGGGCCTGCAAGTAGCTGCAATCCATCAACCACAAATCTCATGGCTGCTCAGAGGCCCAGGGAGAGAGCTGGCCGGTTCAGCGACCAGGCATTGCAGGCTTTGGTAGTAGCCGTGGAACACTGACGGGCAGTGCTGTTTCCAGACACTGGCAGGAGGCCATTGCCACAGGCCTTGAGGAGGATGTGGAGGGAGATCACCCAGGAGATGTCGGCCAGAAATGTGGCCCACAGGACTCCCACCCAGTGCCGTGAGAAGTTCAACGACCTCACTCGGGTGGTCAGGGTGAGTGCCTCCCTCCTATGTTACTGCTGCTCCTCCTCCTCTTCATCCTCCTCCTTATGTCCCTCTTCCTCCTCCTGAGGTGGTCCACCAATCCCTGGTGGCAATAGCTGGGCCCTCAGAATGGCCAGGCTGTGCAGCATGCAGCACACAACGATGAAAAGGGAGACTCGATCAGGGGAGTACTGCAGGGCTCCTCCAGAGCGGTCAAGGCAGCGGAACCGTTGCTTTAGCACCCCGACAGTCTGTTCGATCAGGTTCCTGGTGGTGCTATGGCTGTCATTGTATGCGTGCTGAGCAGGAGTGTTGGGGTTGCGGATGGGTGTCATCAGCCAGGTGGCGAGTTGATAAACCTTGTCTCCGAGCAGCCAGCTGCGAGCTTCATGTGGTGGTTGGAACAGTGCTGGGACTCCAGTCTCATGCAGGATGAATGCGTCGTGGCTGCTGCCAGGATAGCGGGCATTGACAGTGAAGATGCGTTGTCTGTGGTTGCACACCAACTGAACGTTCAGAGAGTGGTAGCCTTTGTGGTTACGGAACACCTCTGCATTGTGATGAGGTGCCTGCAATGTCACGTGAGTGCAGTCAATGATGCCCTGAACCATGGGGAAGCCCACTATCCTTGCAAAGCCACATGGTCATGGGGAATGAGATGTACTCCCTTCTCCTTCTGTACAGAGCTTCTGTGACCTCCCGGATGCAGCAATGGACGGCGAACTGTGAAATGTTTGCAATATCCCCTGTTGAAGCCTGGATCGAGCCGCTGGCCTAGAAATTGAGAGCGACTGTGACCTTTACTGCCACTGAGAGAGACGTCCTGGTCCTGAGCTGAGGCTGGAGCTCTGGCTGCAGGAGGTGGCCGAGCTCTGTGACCACCTCCTTGCTGAAGCGGAGCCTTCTAAGGCACTGCTCCTCTGAGAGATGAATGTAGGAGAACTGCTCCCGGAATACCCTGGGAGGGTAAGGCCTCCTGTTGAGAGCCCTGTTGGCCCTCCTCCCTCTGGCCACGTTTTCCAATCTTTCTCTCTGCCTCCGCTGTCTCTGACGGTGATGATGGAGGGCGAGGTCCCGTGCCAGTACAGCCCCCATTAAGTGTTGGAAATGTTGCACTATCAAATGTAACACAAATGAAAGTGATAAATTTTTCTCAGGAGTAAAACTCCTTTAAGTAGGAAAAGCTTGAATGGGTCAAACCGCCTGTCTGCTCCTGTCAAACTGACAAGGCAGCATGGTTTGCCGACTAAAACCCCGGAAGTTCCCGCCTTTAACTAGCGCTCCCCCAGCTCCTGCAGCTCCCAGCCGACTGCAAACCGCCTCCTCTACCTCTCTCTCCTAACGGCTGGCGCTGAGGCAGGGGGCGAGAATGAATTTCCGGTCTGGGGCGCTACGCCGCCAGATGACGTCACGATCTCTGGCCGCAGCTGGGCGTGGCGATAGTAGTTAGTGCCGCCGCAAACCGCCAGGCGAATTTTACTGGCGGCGCTAACATTGCCGCGCCCGGGCGGTAAGTTGTTAGCGTCCCGTTAGCACCCCCCAGAGGCGCTAAGGTACCCAATTTCTAGCCCTTCATCTCTTAAAATGGAAAGGTGATAATGCTGCGTTCTCATAACAAGTACAATTGATCGGCACGGTGCTCACTTGAATTTGAGTAATTTTAATTTCACTTCAAATTTTCGGACTGAAACACTTCTGACTTGGAAATTTTTTTTATTCATTCACAGTACGTGGGCATCGCTGGCAAGGCCAGCATTTATTGCCCATCCCTAATTGCCCTTGAGAAGGTGGTGCTGATCTGCCTACTTGAACCGCTGCAGTCTGTGTGGTGAAGGTGCTCCCACAGTGCTGTTAGGGAGGGAGTTCCAGGATTTTGACCCAGCGACGATGAAGGATCAGCGATATACTTCCAAGTCAGGATGGTGTGTGACTTGGAGGGGAACTTGGAGGTGGTGGTGTTCCCATGCGCCTGCTGCCCTTGTCCTTCAAGGTGGAAGAGGTCGCGGGTTTTGGAGGTGCTGTTGAAGAAGCCTTGGCGAGTTGCTGCAGTGCATCTTGTAGATGGTACACACTGCAGCCACGGTGCGCTGGTGGTGGAGGGAGTGACTGTTTAAGATGGCGGATGGGGTGCCAATCAATTGGGCTGCTTTGTCCTGGATGGTGTCGAGCTTCTTGAGTGTTGTTGGAGCTGCACTCATCCAGGCAAGTGGAGAGTATTCCATCACACTCCTGACTTGTACCTTGTAGATAGTGGAAAGGCTTTGGGGAATCAGGAGGTGAGACATTCACCGCAGAATACCCAGCCTCTGACCTGCTCTTGTAGCCACAGTATTTATGTGGCTGGTCCAGTTAAGTTTCTGGTCAATGTTGACCCCCAGGATGTTGATGGTGGGGGATTCAGCGATGGTAATGCTGTCGAATGACAAGGGGAGGTGGTTAGACTCTCTCTTGTTGGAGATAGTCATTGCCTGCCACTTATCAGCCCAAGCCTGAATGTTGTCCAGGTCTTGCTGCATGCGGGCATGGACAGCTTCATTATCTGAGGAGTTGTGAATGGCACTGAACACTGTGCGGTCATCAGCGAACATCCCCATTTCTGACCTTATGTTGGAGGGAAGGTCATTGATGAAGCAGCTGAAGATGGTTGGGCCGAGGACACTGCCCTGAGGAACTCCTGCAGCGATGGCCAGGGGCTGTGATGATAAGTCAGGAATTCCTGTGGTGAGTTTGTTCACTATTTCTCTGCATTTTGCTGGTATGAAAGCTGTGCTAGTTAACTATTTAACACAGCTTAACTGGTAGCCTGTGCTAGTTAACTATTTAACACAGCTTAACTGGTAGCCTGTGCTAGTTAACTATTTAACACAGGTTGGTTGGTAGCCTGTGCTAGTTAACTATTTAACAGTTTAACTGGTAGCCTGTGCTAGTTAAGTTTTTAGCACAGTTACCATCTCCATTATTCACCAAAGATGCAGAACATCAGTTGTCTCCACTAACTTGTCCGGCTGGAGAGACGTCACATCTCCTCTCGCACGGTAGGCTGACCCATCTCGATATTTAGATTTTGACAGGATAAGATGACTGATTGTAGCCGGGCTCTGGTATCAATCATCACCTTTGTGCTCACCACAGCTTCCTCTCGTGTTAGCGAATGTGAGGGAAGTGACAGACATATTAAGCGTTACAAGCTAACGCAGTATGTTACTCCCGAAAGCAGATGTCTCACTTAGTTTGCAGCTCAGCCTCACACTATGCTACAGACTGTTCCAGTTCACCACACCACTCATCATTTTAACACACATCCTCAGACCTGCTCCAACAGACTTTGTTTAGCTGAATGTATTCAATATATTCCACGCGCTAACACGCATTTCAGCCATTTATTGATTCTCTATTCCAGTTCCATTCGCAGTTGGCTACAGGTGGCCAGACCTTGTGCTCACTCACCTTCTCTGCCTTCAGACACAGCTGAATATTCCCTTTGCCCAGGTTACCAATCAACCTTGGGCAGCTCGGTCATGCTAATCAGTCCCATTTTATAGATGGTTGGCGTCTCTAATGTCCAAGAAGGGGAAGGGGCTGTTTCCAGGATAGTCAAAGCTCGATTGGGGCTGAGCTAAATTGTAATCAATATTTCAATATTCCCTTGAGACAATGGAAGAAAACAGCCTCATTGCTCAACACCTTTTGTTTCTTTAACTATCCCAGAGACTATTTTGCACAATGGCAAGTTATCTCCGAGAGCGCACAGCAATATGATAATGACCAGATAATCTGTTTTAGTGATGTTGATTGAGGGATAAATATTGGCCCAGGACACCGGGGAGAACTCCCCTGCTCTTCTTCAAATTAGTGCCACGGGATCTTTTACGCCCACCCGAGAGGGCAGACGGGGCCTCAGTTTAACATCTCATCCGAAAGACAGCACCTCCGACAGTGCGGCGCTCCCTCAGTACTGCCTCTCCGACAGTGCAGCGCTCCCTCAGTACTGCCTCTCCGACAGTGCAGCGCTTCCTCAGTACTGCCTCTCCGACAGTGCAGCGCTCCCTCAGTACTGCCTCTCCGACAGTGCAGCACTCCCTCTGACAGTGCAGCGCTCCCTCAGTACTGCCTCTCCGACAGTGCAGCACTCCCTCAGTACTGCCTCTCCGACAGTGCAGCACTCCCTCAGTACTGCCTCTCCGACAGTGCAGCGCTTCCTTAGTACTGCCTCTCCGACAGTGCAGCGCTCCCTCAGTACTGCCTCTCCGACAGTGCAGCACTCCCTCTGACAGTGCAGCGCTCCCTCAGTACTGCCTCTCCGACAGTGCAGCGCTCCCTCAGTACTGCCTCTCCGACAGTGCAGCGCTCCCTCAGTACTGCCTCTCCGACAGTGCAGCACTCCCTCAGTACTGCCTCTCCGACAGTGCAGCGCTCCCTCAGTACTGCCTCTCCGACAGTGCAGCGCTCCCTCAGTACTGCCTCTCCGACAGTGCAGCACTCCCTCTGACAGTGCGGCGCTCCCTCAGTACTGCCCCTCCGACAATGCAGCATTCCCTCAGTACTGCCCCTCCGACAGTGCGGCGCTCCCTCAGTACTGCCCCTCCGACAGTGCAGCGCTCCCTCAGCACTGCATTGGGAGTGTCAGCCTAGATTTTTGTCCTCAAGTCTCTGGAGTGGGACTTGAACCCACTGAGCCACGGCTGACAATGACAGGAATCAATGTTAACTCCAGCATTCCCGTAACCTGGGTTCCGACCTGGGAACATCAAGAATCTTTCAAGAGACAACTGAGCAATCTTTCCTTGGGAAGGTGAAGGCCATTTGAGCATCACCACTTTAACATTTTGAAGTATTTTATATTCTGCAATTTTAGCATTTGTATTTTATCTGGGGCATTACAATAGCTCCTCAGCTTTCCTTGCCTTTGCTGCCTGATCGGACACTGCACCAATCTCAAACTAACAGAACAGTCAGATTTTATTTTGAACACTCAGATGCAGTTGGAAAGCCTGGCTGCCCACGTGTTATGAATACTGCAACCGAAATTCAAACTTATCATGCTCAACAGAAGTCCTTTCAGCTGAAGCCTCTTAGTATTCACAAAGAGAAGTAAAGATAAAGGAGGCTATTCATTCCATAGAAACCTGCAATCCCCCATCACAGCCTCTTGAATCACTGCAGAGCCTTTGTCACAATTACCCTAACCTCAGCCCGTTTCAGGTATTAATCACTCTTTGTGTGAAGAAATGCTTCCTGAACTGTGTGCAGGGCGAGGGGTGCAGGGCGAGGGGTGCAGGGCGAGGGGTGCAGGGCGAGGGGAGCGGAGGGGTGTGGGGCGAGGGGAGTGCAGGGCGAAGGGTGCAGGGCGAAGGGTGCAGGGCGAAAGGCAAGGGGTGCGGG
>JASTWF010002538.1:0-23476 GCA_030390025.1 Squalus acanthias | reverse complement strand
GAAGGAAGGGGAGGTGGGGTGGCTATGTTAATAAAGGAAGGAATCACTGTAATACAGAGTAATGATATTGGGTCAAAAAATCATGATAATGAAACAGTTTGGGTGGAGATAAGGAATAATAAGGGGAAAAAAACACTAGTGGGCGTAGTCTATAGGCCTCCGAACAGTTGCAACTCTGTTGGACGGAGTATCAATCAGGAAATAGTTGAGGCATGTAATAAGGGAACATCTATAATTATGGGGGATTTTAACTATCATATTAATTGGACAAATCAAATGGGGCAGGGCTGCCTTGAGGATGAGTTCATTGAGTGTATTAGGGATGGGTTTCTTGAGCAGTATGTAACTGAACCGACCAGGGGGCAAGCAACCTTAGATCTGGTCCTGTGTAACGAGACAGGATTAATTAAAAATGTCCTAGTAAAGGATCCCCTTGGAATGAGTGACCATAACATGGTTGAATTCCATATTCAATTAGAGGGTGAGAAGGTTGGATCTCAAACAAGCGTGCTAAGCTTGAATAAAGGAGACTATGAAGGTATGCGAGCGGAATTGAGTAGAGTGGATTGGGAAAATAGATTAAAGGGTAAGACGACACATGATCAGTGGTGTACATTCAAGGAGTTATTTTACAACTTCCAAAAAAAATATATTCCACTGAAAAGAAAAGGGTGTAAAAGAAAGGACAGTCATCCGTGGCTAAGTAAAGAAATTAAGGATAGTATTCGACTAAAAACAAGGGCATATAAGGTAGCGAAATCTAGTGGGAGGACGGAGGATTGGGAAAACTTTAAAAGGCAGCAAAAAATAACAAAAAGATTGATTAAGAAAGGGAAGATAGATTATGAAAGTAAATTAGCAAAAAATATAAAAACAGATAGTAAGAGTTTTTATAGTTATATAAAAAGAAAAAGGGTGGCTAAAGTAAATGTTGGTCCCTTAGAGGATGAGACCGGGAAATTAATGGTGGGAAATATGGAGATGGCAAAAACACTGAATGAATATTTTGTATCAGTCTTTACAGTAGAAGACACTAAGAATATCCCAACACTGGACAAACAGGGGGCTATAGGGGGAGAGGAGCTAAACACGATCAAAATCACTAAGGAAGTGGTACTCGGTAAAATAATGGGACTCAAGGCGGATAAATCACCTGGACCTGATGGCTTACATCCTAGAGTCTTGAAGGAAGTGGCGGTAGGGATTGTAGATGCATTGGTAATAATTTTTCAAAACTCCCTGGATTCCGCTAAGGTCCCGGCAGACTGGAAAACTGCTAATGTAACACCCTTATTTAAAAAGGGCAGTAGACAGAAGGCTGGTAACTATAGACCGGTTAGCCTAACATCTGTGGTAGGTAAAATTTTGGAGTCCATTATTAAGGAAACAGTAACAGGACATTTGGATAATCATAATTTAATAGGACAAAGTCAGCATGGTTTTACGAAGGGGAAGTCATGTTTGACAAATTTGCTGGAGTTCTTTGAGGAAGTAACATATAGAGTGGATAAAGGGGAACCAGTGGACGTAGTGTATTTAGACTTCCAAAAGGCATTTGACAAGGTGCCACACAAAAGATTATTGCTTAAGGTAAAAAATCACGGGATTGGGGGTAATATTCTGGCATGGATAGAGGATTGGCTATCTAACAGAAAGCAAAGAGTTGGGATAAATGGTTCATTCTCAGACTGGCAATCAGTAACTAGTGGTGTTCCACAGGGGTCAGTGCTGGGTCCCCAACTCTTTACAATCTATATTAACGATTTGGAGGAAGGGACCAAGTGTAACATATCAAAATTTGCAGATGATACTAAGATGGGAGGGAAAGTAGTGAGTGAGGAGGACATAAAAAACCTGCAAGGGGACATAGACAGGCTAAGTAAGTGGGCAGAGATTTGGCAGATGGAATACAACACTGGAAAGTGTGAGGTGATGCACTTTGGCAGGAAAAATCCTAGAGCAATTTATTATCTTAATGGCAAGAAACTGGAGAGTACTGAAGTGCAAAGGGATCTGGGGGTCCTGGTGCACAAAACTCAAAAGGTTAGTATGCAGGTGCAGCAAGTGATTAAGAAGGCAAATGGAATGTTGGCTTTCATTGCTAGGGGGATAGAATATAAAAATAGGGAGGTATTGCTTCAGTTGTACAAGGTATTGGTGAGACCGCACCTGGAATACTGCATACAGTTTTGGTGTCCTTACTTAAGGAAAGACATCCTTGCTCTCGAGGCAGTGCAAAAAAGGTTCACTCGGTTAATCCCGGGGATGAGGGGGTGGTCATATGAGGAGAGGTTGGGTAGATTGGGACTCTACTCATTGGAGTTCAGAAGAATGAGAGGCGATCTTATTGAAACATATAAGATTGTGAAGGGGTTGGATCGGGTGGATGCGGGGAGGATGTTCCCGATGACGGGTGAGACGAGAACTAGGGGACATAGTCTTAGAATAAGGGGCTGCTCTTTCAAAACTGAGATGAGGAGGAACTACTTCACTCAGAGGGTGGTAGGTCCATGGAATATGCTGCCACAAAAAGCTGTAGAAGCTACAACATTAATTAAATTTAAAACAGAAATAGACAGTTTCCTAGAAGTAAAGGGCATTAAGGGTTACGGGGAGCGGGCAGGAATTTGGACATGAGTCTAGGTTCGGATCGGTCATGGCCCTGTGGGTAGTGGAGCGGGCCCAGGGACTGTGTAGCCTGATTCTGCTCCTATTTTGTGTGTGCAATTCTGTTAGATGCAGGAGATGGTTCTGTGATAGATAGTAGATTGGCGGTTAGGATCAGATCAGCCATGATCTTATTGAATGGCGGAGCAGGCTCGAGGGGCCGATTGGCCTACTCCTGCTCCTATTTCTTATGTTCTTATGTTCTTATGTTACTGTCTCCTTAATAATAGACTCCAAAATTTTACCCACCACAGATGTTAGGCTAACTGGTCTATAATTTCCAGCCTTCTGCCTACTACCCTTTTTAAATAAGGGTGTTACATTAGCAGTTTTCCAATCTGCCGGGAACTTTGCTGAGTCCAGGGAATTTTGGAAAATTATTACCAAAGCATCCACAATCCCGACTGCCACTTCCCTCAAGACCCGAGGATGTAAGCCATCAGGTCCAGGGGATTTATCCGCCTTGAGTCCCATTATTTTACTGAGTACCAATTCCTTAGTGATTTGATCATATTTAGCTCCTCCCCCCCTAGAGCCACCTGTTTGTCCAGTGTTGGGATATTCTTAGTGTCCTCTACCGTAAAGACTGAAACAAAATATTTGTTCAGCATTTTTGCCATCTCCATGTTTCCCACCATTAATTTCCCGGTCTCATCCTCTAAGGGACCTACATTTGCCTTAGCCACCCTTTTTCTTTTTATATAACTATAGAAACTCTTGCTATCTGTTTTTATATTTTTTGCTAATTTATTTTCATAATCTATCTTCCCTTTCTTAATCAATCCTTTAGTTACTTTTTGCTGTCTTTTGAAGACTTCCCAATCTTCTATCCTCCCACTAAGTTTGGCTACCTTATCTGTCCTTGTTTTTAGTCGGATACTATCCTTAATTTCTTTACTTAGCCACGGATGGCTGTCATTTCTTTTACACCCTTTTTTCCTCAGTGGAATATATTTCTTTTGAAAGTTGTAAAATAACTCCTTAAATGAACACCACTGCTCATGCACCGTCTTACCCTTTAATCTATTTTCCCAGTCCACTTTAATCAATTCCGCTCTCATACCATCATAGTCTCCTTTATTCAAGCTCGGTACGCTTGTTTGAGAACCAACCGTCTCACCCTCTAATTGGATATGGAATTCAACCATGTTATGGTCACTCATTCCAAGGGGATCCTTAACTAGGACATTATTAATTAATCCTGACTCATTACACAGGACCAGGTCCAAGGTTGCTTGCCCCCTTGTAGGATCAGTTACATACTGCTCAAGAAATCTATCCCTAAGACACTCAATAAACTCTTCCTCAAGGCTGCCCTGCCCAATTTGATTTGTCCAGTTAATATGATAGTTAAAATCCCCCATAATTATAGCTGTTCCCTTATTACATGCCCCAACTATTTCCTGATTAATACTTCTTCCAGCAGAGTTGCAACTATGAGGAGGCCTATATACTACTCCCACTAGTGTTTTTTTCCCCTTATTATTCCTTATCTCCACCCAAACTGTTTCATTATCCTGATCCTTTGACCCAATATCATTTCTCTGTATTACAGTGATTCCTTCCTTTATTAACATAGCCACCCCACCTCCCCTTCCTTCCTGCCTGTCCTTCCTGATTGTTAAATACCCTGGCATATTTAGTTCCCAGTCGTTGTCACCCTGCAGCCATGTTTCTGTGATGGCCACAAGATCATACCCATACGTAGTTATTTGTGCCGTTAACTCGTCCATTTTGTTACGAATGCTACGTGCATTCAGATAAAGAACTTTCAAATATGTTTTGTGACACTTAGTTCCTGCTTTTTCCTTTTTTAACACTTTACCTTTTACTCCATACCTTCTGTCCCTTCCTGACACGCTTTCCTCTGTCTCCCTGCTCAGGTGCCCAACCCCCTGCCACTTCAGTTTAAACCCTCCCCAACAGCACGAGCAAACACTCCCTCAAGGACAGCGGTCCCGGCCCTGCCCAGGTGCAGACCGTCCAGACAGTATAGAGGGAGCTTTACTCTGTATCTAACCCGTGCTGTACCTGCCCTGGGAGTGTTTGATGGGACAGTGTAGAGGGAGCTTTACTCTGTATCTAACCCCGTGCTGTACCTGCCCTGGGAGTGTTTGATGGGACAGTGTAGAGGGAGCTTTACTCTGTATCTAACCTGTGCTGTACCTGCCCTGGGAGTGTTTGATGGGACAGTGTAGAGGGAGCTTTACTCTGTATCTAACCCGTGCTGTACCTGCCCTGGGAGTGTTTGATGGGACAGTGTAGAGGGAACTTTACTCTGTATCTCACCCGTGCTGTAGCTGCCCTGGGAGTGTTTGATGGGAAAGTGTAGAGGGAGCTTTACTCTGTATCTAACCCGTGCTGTACCTGCCCTGGGAGTGTTTGATGGGACAGTGTAGAAGGAGCTTTACACTGTATCTAACCCGTGCTGTACCTGCCCTGGGAGTGTTTGATGGGACAGTGTAGAGGGAGCTTTACTCTGTATCTACCCCATGCTGTACCTGCCCTGGGAGTTTTTGATGGGGACAGTGTAGAGGGAGCTTTACTCTGTCTCTAACCCGTGCTGTACCTGCCCTGGGAGTGTTTGATGGGACAGTATAGAGGGAGCTTTACTCTGTATCTAACCCGTGCTGTGCCTGCCCTGGGAGTGTTTGATGGGACAGTGTAGAGGGAGCTTTA
Organism: Squalus acanthias; assembly: GCA_030390025.1. NCBI lineage: Eukaryota > Metazoa > Chordata > Chondrichthyes > Squaliformes > Squalidae > Squalus > Squalus acanthias. Next base: position 18,130 of record JASTWF010002538.1, on the reverse strand, counting down.
CTCTGTATCTAACCCGTGCTGTGCCTGCCCTGGGAGTGTTTGATGGGACAGTGTAGAGGGAGCTTTACTCTGTATCTAACCCGAGCTGTACCTGCCCTGGGAGTGTTTGATGGGACAGTGTAGAGGGACCTTTACTCTGTATCTAACCCGTGCTGTACCTGCCCTGGCAGTGTTTGATGGGACAGTGTAGAGGGAGCTTTACTCTGTATCTAACCCGTGCTGTAGCTGCCCTGGGAGTGTTTGATGGGACAGTGTAGAGGGAGCTTTACTCTGTATCTAACCCGTGCTGTACCTGCTCTGGGAGTGTTTGATGGGACAGTGTAGAGGGAGCTTTACTCTGTATCTAACCCGTGCTGTCCCTGCCCTGGGAGTGTTTGATGAAATTGAGAGGTCGCACAACACCAGGTTATAGTCCAACAGTTTTATTTGAAATCACAAGCTTTCGGAGCTATCGATCGCCCCTTCTTCAGGTGATGGGACAGTGTAGAGGAAGCTTTACTCTGTATCTAACGCGTGCTGTACCTGCCCTGGGAGTGTTTGATGGGACAGTGTAGAGCGAGCTTTTCTCTGTATCTAACCCGTGCTGTACCTGCCCTGGAAGTGTTTGATGGGACAGTGTAGAGGGAGCTTTACTCTGTATCTAACCCGTGCTGTACCTGCCCTGGGAGTGTTTGATGGGACAGTGTAGAGGGAGCTTTACTCTGTATCTAACCCGTGCTGTTCCTGCCCTGGGAGTGTTTGATGCGTCAGTGTAGAGGGAGCTTTACTCTGTATCTAACCCGTGCTGTAGCTGCCTTGGGAGTGTTTGACAGGACAGTGTTGAGGGAGCTTTACTTTGTATCTAACCTGTGCTGTACCTGCCCTGGGAGTGTTTGATGGGACAGTGTAGAGGGAGCTTTACTCTGTATCTAACCCGTGCTGTACCTGCCCTGGGAGTGTTTGATGGGACAGTGTAGAGGGAACTTTACTCTGTATCTCACCCGTGCTGTAGCTGCACTGGGAGTGTTTGATGGGAAAGTGTAGAGGGAGCTTTACTCTGTATCTAACCCGTGCTGTACCTGCCCTGGGAGTGTTTGATGGGACAGTGTAGAAGGAGCTTTACACTGTATCTAACCCGTGCTGTACCTGCCCTGGGAGTGGTTGATGGGACAGTGTAGAGGGAGCTTTACTCTGTATCTACCCCATGCTGTGCCTGCCCTGGGAGTGTTTGATGGGACAGTGTAGAGGGAGCTTGACTCTGTATCTAACCCGTGCTGTCCCTGCCCTGGGAATGTTTGATGGGACAGTGTAGAGGGAGTTTTACTCTGTATCTAACCCGTGCTGTACCTGCCCTGGGAGTGTTTGATGGGACAGTGTAGAGGGAGCTTTACTCTGTATCTAACCCGTGCTGTACCTGCCCTGGGAGTGTTTGATGGGACAGTGCAGAGGGAGCTTTACTCTGTATCTAACCCGTGCTGTACCTGCCCTGGGAGTGTTTGATGGGACATTTTTTGCTGCTCTGGGAAATCCAGTTCTTGCAGGCAGAGCTTGTGTCAGTATATTCCTGCTCAGAGAGCTGGTGGGACGGAGGCGGTGGGGGAAGGGAGAGGGTGTGGGGTTGGTTCCGCAGTACTGTACCGCTGCACAAGTTGCTGCTCGCAAGTGGGGTGGAGGAGAGAAATAACAGTTCCTGTGGAACCAGTTGACAGCTCATACTTTCGCAGAACCGGCTAAACCCGCGCCCAATTGCATTGTTTCATGGAAAGGTCTTCACGCTCGACGAGGTTTCGCTGCTTTCGAGTCGAGGAGGAGCCGGGCTCGATCGAGAGAGAGGGAGAATTGAGATCGCGGGTTGTCAGGAATGTCGCTCGAGGCGGGTGGCAGCAGCAGGGCTTAATACATTCAACTCGCCTCCTGCCCGCAGCGGTGGCGATGGGGCGACTCGGCGGCTGTGACTGTGGGCGAGCTGAAAGTCGCCAGGGCCGTGATGTCTCGGCTGCCTCAATTCAGCTCCGCCCACCCCTCATTCTGTGTGGGTGTGTCGGCCGTGGCTCATTGGGTACCCACTCGCACTCTCTCTCGCATCTGAGTCGGAAGGTCGTACGTTGGAGTCCCCACTCCAGAGACGACAGCCCCATAATCCAGGCCCGACACTCCCCAGTGTCAGTACTGTGGGAGCGCCGCACTGTCGGAGGGGCAGTACTGAGGGAGCGCCGCACTGTCGGAGGGGCAGTACTGAGGGAGCGCCGCACTGTCGGAGGGGCAGTGCTGACGGAGCGCCGCACAGTCGGAGGGGCGGTACTGACGGAGCGCCGCACTGTCGGAGGGGCAGTACTGAGGGAGCGCCGCACTGTCGGAGGGACAGTACTGAGGGAGCGCCGCACTGTCGGAGGGGCAGTGCTGAGGGAGCGCTGCACTGTCGGAGGGGCGGTACTGAGGGAGCGCCGCACTGTCGGAGGGGCAGTACTGAGGGAGCGCCGCACTGTCGGAGGGGCAGTACTGAGGGAGCGCCGCACTGTCGGAGGGGCAGTACTGAGGGAGTGCCGCACAGTCGGAGGGGCGGTACTGAGGGAGCGCCGCACTGTTGGAGGGGCAGTACTGAGGGAGCGCCGCACTGTCGGAGGGGCAGTACTGAGGGAGTGCCGCACTGTCGGAGGGGCAGTTCTGAGGGAGCGCCGCACTGTCGGAGGGGCAGTACTGAGGGAGTGCCGCACTGTCGGAGGGGCAGTACTGAGGGAGCGCCGCACTGTCGGAGGGGCAGTACTGAGGGAGCGCCGCACTGTCGGAGGGACCATTTTCAGACGAGAGGTTAAACCGAGGCCCCTTCTGCCCTCTTGGGTGCGCGTAAAAGATCCCACTGTTGAGGCTGCCGCGAAACACGAATTAAGACTGAATCCATGTGTGGAAAACAAAGGCTTTTTAATACAACTGCCTGGTCCAAAATGGCTGAAAAACCTGCTCCCAGAATTCTCTGGAAAAATCCTGAGGCCCCGCCCACTCCTTTTCTCCTGCCTTAAAGGCAAGGTGCCTTAAAGGCAAGGTGCCCGATATATTTGCCACAGACGGAAAAGTGGATAATGCCCGTTTAGGTGGTGATCCGCCACACCACCATCAATATTGGAAGAAGAGCAGGGGGGAGTTCTACCCGTTGTCCTGGGGCCAATATTCATCCCTCAACCAACATCACGAAAACAGATTATCTGGCCATTTATCTCATTGCTGTTTGTGGGAGCTTGCAGTGTGCAAATTGGCTGCCGCGTTTCCTACATTACAACAGTGACCACACTTCAAAAAAGGTCTGCCTCTTCTTCTTCCTTCTTCTTCTTAGGCAGTCCCTCGGAACCGAGGATGACTTGCGTCCACACTAAAAATGAGTTCTGAGATGACTGATGAGTCCAATGCGGGACCGACAGTCTCTGTCACAGGTGGGGTAGACAGTGGTTGAAGGGGCGGGTGGGTGGGGTGCTTGGATTGACGTGCGCTCCTTGCGCTTGACTTCCGCTTGCTCCCGGCGAAGAGACTCGAGGTGTTCGGCGCCTTCCCAGATGCTTCTCCTCCACTTTGTGCGGTCTTGGGCCAGGGATTCCCAGGTGTCAGTGGGGATGTTGCACTTTTTCAAGGAGGCTTTGAGGATGTCCTTGAAGCGTTTCCTCTGCCCACCTGGGGCTCTCTTGCCGTGTCGGAGCTCCGAGTAGAGCGCTTGTTTTGGGAGTCTCGTATCGAGCATGCGGACGATGTGGCCCGTCCATCGGAGCTGATCGAGCGTGGTCAAAGCTTCGATGCTGGGGATGTTGGCCTGACCGAGAACACTGACGTTGGTGCGCCTATCCTGCCAATGGATTTGCGGGATCTTGCGGAGGCAGCGTTGGTGGTACCTCTCCAGTGCTTTGAGGTGCCTGCTGTACATGGTCCATGTCTCTGAGGCATACAGGAGGGCGGGTATCACTACTGCTCTGTAGACCATGAGCTTGGTGCTGGGTTTGAGGTCCTGGTCTTCAAACACTCTCTTCCTCAGGCGACCGAAGGCTGCACTGGCACACTGAAGGTGGTGTTGGACTTCGTCATCGACGTCTGCTCTTGTTGACAGTAGGCTCCTGAGGTATGGAAAGTGGTCCACGTTGTCCAAGGCCTTGTCGTGGATTTTGCTAATCGGGGGGCAGTACTGTGTGGCGGGGGCAGGTTGGTCGAGGACCTTTGTCTTACAGGTGTTTAGTGTAAGAGCCATGCTCTCGTACGCTTCGGTGAAGGTGTTGATGATGGTTTGGAGTTCGACCTCAGTGAGCGCAGCCGCAAGCGTCGTCTGCATACTGTAATTCGACGACCTTGGATCTGGACTGGAGGCCACGAGGTTGAACAGTTTCCCGTTTGTTCTGTAAATTAGCTCCACTCCAGCGGGGAGCTTACTGAGGGCGAGATGGAGCATTGCAGGCAGGAAGATCGAGAAGAGCGTTGGTGCGATGACACAGCCTTGCTTGACCCCGGTCCGTACGTGAATTGGGTCTGTGGTGGATCCGTTGGTCAGGATCACGGCTTGCATGTCGTGGTGAAGCAGGCGGAGGATGGTGACAAACTTTCGAGGGCAGCCAAATTTGAGGAGGACACTCCATAATCCCTCACAGTTGACAGTGAAAAAAAGTACTTCATTGGCTGTAAAGCGCTTTGGGACGCCCTGAGGTGGTGAAAGGCGCTGTAGAATTACGAGTACTTTCTTTTCTCCCTTTATCAGTGAGAAAAATATAGAATAATGTACCCTGCCCTCCGGAAAGAAATATAACAGGGATCGCAAAATCTGTCTTTCGTGCTAGGTTTCAGTGGGCAGGCCAGTGTTTTTTTTGGACGCGCTCCAATTCCGAATTGAATAGAAATTGGTAAGTGCGAGAGTGATGAAATCAGCAAGACTGTTCATCCCAACACCTGAGTCACCGTTGAAACTAGTCTCTCTCAGCTCCAGCGGCCAATCAGAAACACAGGGACAGGTTGGATCTTCATTCTTAATCTTTCTCTGCCAGTTCGGAGTCAGCCGTGGCTCAGTGGGTAGCACACTCTCTCTCTCGCCTCTGAGTCAGTAGGTCGTGGGTTAGAGCCCCCACTCCAGTGACCTGAAACCCTTAATCCAGGCCGACACTCCCAGTGCCAGTACTGAGGGAGCTCCGCACTGTCGGAGGGGCAGTACTGAGGGAGCGCCGCACTGTCGGAGGGGCAGTACTGAGGGAGCGCCGCACTGTCGGAGGGGCAGTACTGAGGGAGCGCCGCACTGTCGGAGGGGCAGTACTGAGGGAGCGCCGCACTGTCGGAGGGGCAGTACTGAGGGAGAACCGCACTGTCGGAGGGGCAGTACTGAGGGAGTGCCGCACTGTCGGAGGGGCAGTACTGAGGGAGCGCCGCACTGTCGGAGGGGCAGTACTGAGGGAGCGCCGCACTGTCGGAGGGGCATTACTGAGGGAGCGCCGCACTGTCGGAGGGGCAGTACTGAGGGAGCGCCGCACTTTCGGAGGGGCAGTACTGAGGGAGAACCGCACTGTCGGAGGGGCAGTACTGAGGGAGCGCCGCACTGTCGGAGGGGCATTACTGAGGGAGCGCCGCACTGTCGGAGGGGCAGTACTGAGGGAGCGCCGCACTTTCGGAGGGGCAGTACTGAGGGAGCGCCGCACTGTCGGAGGGGCAGTACTGAGGGAGCGCCGCACTGTCGGACGGGCAGTACTGAGGGAGCGCCGCACTGTCGGAGGGGCATTACTGAGGGAGCGCCGCACTGTCAGAGGGGCAGTACTGAGGGAGCGCCGCACTTTCGGAGGGGCGGTGCTGAGGGAGCGCCGCACTGTCGGAGGGGCAGTACTGAGGGAGCGCCGCACTGTCGGAGGGGCGGTACTGAGGGAGCGCTGCACTGTCGGAGGGGCGGTACTGAGGGAGCGCCGCACTGTCGGAGGGGCGGTACTGAGCGGGCGCCGCACTGTCGGAGGGGCGGTACTGAGGGAGCGCCGCACTGTCGGAGGGGCGTAACTGAGGGAGCGCCGCACTGTCGGAGGGGCGGTACTGAGCGGGCGCCGCACTGTCGGAGGGGCGGTACTGAGGGAGCGCCGCACTGTCGGAGGGGCGTAACTGAGGGAGCGCCGCACTGTCGGAGGGGCGGTACTGAGGGAGCGCCGCACTGTCGGAGGGGCAGTACTGAGGGAGCGCCGCACTGTCGGAGGGGCGGTACTGAGGGAGCGCCGCACTGTCGGAGGGGCGGTACTGAGGGAGCGCCGCACTGTCGGACGGACCATTTTCAGATGAGATGTTAAACCGAGGCTCTGTCTGCCCTCTCAGGTGGATGTAAAAGATCTCACCGTCAATATTGGAAGAAGAGCAGGGGGAGTTATCCCCTGTGTCCTGGGGCCAATATTTATCCCTCAACCAACATCACAAAAAAACAGATGATCTGGTCATTATCACATTGCTGTTTGTGGGAGCTTGCTGTGCACAAATTGGCTGCCGCGTTTCCTACATTACAACAGAGACCACACTTCAAAAACACTACTTCATTGGCTGTGAAGCCCTGTGGGATGTCCTGAGGTGGTGAAAGGCGCGGGAGGAATGGGAGTCTCTTCCTTTTCTCTCTCCTGAAGTCTTCAATTCCTGCCTAGGATCGGGATCCAGGGGTGGCAGTCGGGGCCCTCTCTTCCTGCGTGAACCCAGGCAGCGAGTGTCGGGGGGCGTCTCAAGCATGCGTGGGGGATGGGGCGCATCGTAGCCAAGTCCGATCGCGTCCTCACCCTGCGAACACCCATGTGCGACTTCCAGCAGGTCTCTCTGGGTAGCAATCAGGGCGCACGAACCCTGGCAGATCTTTCACCTCCCTAACGCACGGGGGCACTGATGCTAATTAGGAACAGGAGGAGGCCGTTCAGTCCCCTCGAGCCTGTTACACAGGAACAGGAGGAGGCCATTCAGCCCTTCGAGCCTGTTACGCAGGAACAGGAGGAGGCCATTCAGCCCCTCGAGCCTGTTACACAGGAACAGGAGGAGGCCATTCAGCCCCCTCGAGCCTGTTACACAGGAACAGGAGGAGGCCCATGCAGCCCTCGAGCCTGTTGCACCATTCAATCAGATCATGGCTGATCTGTATCTCAACTCCCATCTCACCGCCTTGGTTCCGTAACCCTTAATACTATGGATCTTATTTATTTGGACTTCCAGAAGGCATTTGATAAAGTCCCACATAAGAGACTGTTAACTAAGGTAGAAGCTCACGGAATTGAGGGCAAATTATTGACCTGGTTAGGGAACTGGCTGAGCGGCAGGAGACAGAGTGTCGGGATAATGGGTAGGTACTCAAATTGGCAGGAAGTGACTCGTGATGTCTGTGTTGGGGCCTCAACTATTCACCGTATTTATTAACGACTTAGATGATGGCATAGAAAGTCATATATTCAAATTTGCCGATGACAAAGATAGATGGATGGAAGCATAAAATTACAAAGGGACATCGACAGATTAAGTCAATGGGCAAAACTGTGGCAAATGGATTTCAATGCAGGCAAATGTGAGGTCATCCACTTTGGACCTAAAAAGGATAGAACAGGGGACTTTCTAAATGGTGAAAAGCTAAAAACAGTGGAGGTCCAAAGAGACTTGGGGGGTCCAGGTACATCGATCATTAAAATGTCATGAACAGTTACAGAAAATAATCAAAAAGGCTAATGGAATGCTGGCCTTTATATCTAGAGGACTAGAATACAAGGGGGTAGAAGTTATGCTGCAGCTGTACAAAGCCCTGGTTAGACCACACCTGGAGCACTGGGAGCAGTTCTGGGCACCACACCTTAGGAAGGATATGTCATTGAATTACAGTATGCAGACGACGCTTGCGTCTGCACACACTCTGAGGTCGAACTCCAAATCATCGTCAATACCTTCACTGAAGCATACGAGAGCATGGGCCTTATACTAAACATCCGTAAGACAAAGGTCCTCTACCAACCTGTCCCCGCCACACAGTACTGCCCCCCGATTATCAAAATCCACGACAAGGTCTTGGACAACGGGGACCACTTTCCATACCTCGGGAGCCTACTGTCAACAAGGGCAGATGTCGATGACGAAGTCCAACACCGCCTTCAGTGTGCCAGTGCAGCCTTCAGTCGCCTGAGGAAGAGAGTGTTTGAAGACCAGGACCTCAAACACAGCACCAAGCTCATGGTCTACAGAGCAGTAGTGATACCCGCCCTCCTGTATGCTTCAGAGACATGGACCATGTACATCAGGCACCTCAAAGCACTGGAGAGGTACCACCAACGCTGCCTCCGCAAGATCCTGCAAATTCATTGGCAGGATGGGTGCACCAACGTCAGTGTTCTCGCTCAGGCCAACATCCCCAGCATCGAAGCTTTGACCACGCTCGATCAGCTCCGATGGTCGGGTCACATCGTCCACATGCCCGATACCAGACTCCCAAAACAAGCGCTCTACTCGGAGCTCCGACACGGCAAGAGAGCCCCAGGTGGGCAGAGGAAAGGCTTCAAGGACATTCTCAAAGCCTCCTTGAAAAAGTGCAACATCCCCACCGACACCTGGGAATCCCTGGCCCAAGACCGCACAAAGTGGAGGAGAAGCATCCGGGAAGGCACCGAACACCTCGAGTCTCTTCGCCGGGAGCAAGCGGAAGCCAAGCGCAAACAGCGGAAGGAGCGCACGTCAACCCAAGCACCCCACCCACCCGCCCCTTCAACCACCGTCTGCCCCACCTGTGACAGAGACTGTCGGTCCCACATTGGACTCATCAGTCACCTGAGAACTAATTTTTAGTGTGGAAGCAAGTCATCCTCGGTTCCCAGGGACTGCCTGAGAAGAAGAAGAAGATATTGGCCTTGGAGGGAGTGCAGCGTAGGTTTACCAGGACTCCAGGGGTTATGTTACGAGGAGCGATTACACAAACTAGGGTTCAGAAGGTTAAGGGGTGATCTGATCGAAGTTTTCAGGATATTAAGAGGAACAGATCGGGTAGATAGAGAGAAACTATTTCCACTGGTTGGGGAGTCTAGGACTAGGGGCCATAGTCTAAAAATTAGAGCCAGACCTTTCAGGAGTGAAATTAGGAAACACTTCTACACACAAAGGGTGGTAGAAGTTTGGAACTCTCTTCCGCAAACGGCAATTGATGCTGGGTCAATTATTAATTTTAAATCGGAGATTGATAGACTTTTGTTAACCAAAGGTATTCAGGGATATGGGGCAAAGGTGGGCAGATGGAGTTAGGTCACAGATCAGCCATGATCTCATTGAATGGAGGAACAGGCTCGAGGGGGCTGAATGGCCTCCTCCTGTTCCTGTGTAACAGGCTCGAGGGGCTGAATGGCCTCCTCCTGTTCCTGTGTAACAGGTTCGAGGGGCTGAATGGCCTCCTCCTGTTTCTGTGTAACAGGCTCGAGGGGCTGAATGGCCTCCTCCTGTTCCTGTGTAACAGGCTCGAGAGGCTGAATGGCCTCCTCCTGTTCCTGTGTAACTGGTTCGAGGGGCTGAATGGCCTCCTCCTGTTCCTGTGTAACAGGCTCGAGAGGCTGAATGGCCTCCTCCTGTTCCTGTGTAACAGGCTCGAGGGGGCTGAATGGCCTCCTCCTGTTCCTGTGTAACAGTCTCGAGGGGGCTGAATGGCCTCCTCCTGTTCCTGTGTAACTGGTTCGAGGGGCTGAATGGCCTCCTCCTGTTCCTGTGTAACAGGCTCGAGAGGCTGAATGGCCTCCTCCTGTTCCTGTGTAACAGGCTCGAGGGGCTGAATGGCCCACGCCTGTTCCTATGTTCCTATAGGATTACATAGGATATACAGCAAAGAAACAGACCATTTGGCCCGACTAGTCCATGCCGGCATTTATGCTTTTCTCATCTCATCTCACCCTATCACCATATCCTTCTATTCCTTTCTCCCTCATGTGTTTATCCAGCTTCCCCTTAAATGCATCTCTGCTATTCGCCTCAACCACTCCCTGTGGTAGCGAGTTCCACATTCTCCCCACTCTCTGGGGAAAGAAGTTTCTCCTGAATTCCCGATTGGATTTATTAGTGACGATCTTATATTAATGGCCTCTAGTTTTGCTCTTCCCCAGAATTTACTAGAATGGTCCAGGGATGAGGGACTTCAGTTGTGTGGAGAGACTGGAGAAGCTGGGATTGTTCTCCTTAGAGCAGAGAAGGTTAAGGGGATGTTTAATAGAGGTGTTCAAAATCACGATGGGTTTTCATGGAGTAAATAAGGAGAAAGTGTTTCCAGTGGCAGGAGGGTCGGTAACCAGAGGACACAGATTGAAGATAATCGGTAAAAGAACCAGAGGGGAGATGAGGAGAATGTTTTTCCGCAGCGAGTTGTTGTGATCTGGAATGCGCTGCCTGAAAGGGCGGTGGGAGCAGATTCAATAGTAACTTTCAAAAGGGGAATTGGATAAATACTTGAAAAGGAGAAATGTGCAGGGCTGTGGGGAAAGAGCAGAGGGGGAGTGGGACTAATTTGATAGAAAAAAGAAAGACTCCTATTTCTACAGCATCTTTCACCACCTCAGGACGTCCCAAAGCACTTTACAGCCAATGAAGTACTTTTTGAAGTGTAGTCACTGTTGTAATGTAGGAAACGCGGCAGCCAATTTTCACACAGCAAGCTCCCACAGACAGCAATGTGATAATGACCAGATAATCTGTTTTAGTGATGTTAGTGGAGGCATAAACATTGGCCCCAGGACACTGGGGAGAACTCCCCTGCTCTTCTTTGACATAGTGCCATGGGATCTTTTACGTCCACCTGAGAGGGCAGACGGGGCGTCGGTTTAACGTTTCATCCGAATGATGACCCCTCCGGCAGCGCAGCGCTCCCTCAGTACCGCCCCTCCGACAGTGCAGCGCTCCCTCAGTACTGCCCCTCCGACAGTGCGGCGATCCCTCAATACCGCCCCTCCGACAGTGCGGCGCTCCCTCAGTACTGCCCCTCCGACAGTGCGGCACTCCCTCAGTACTGCCCCTCCGACAGTGCGGCACTCCCTCAGTACTGCCCCTCAGACAGTGCGGCGCTCCCTCAGTACCGCCCCCCCGACTGTGCGGCGCTCCCTCAGTACCGCCCCCCCGACTGTGCGGCGCTCCCTCAGTACCGCCCCTCCGACAGTGCGGCGCTCCCTCAGTACCGCCCCCCCGACTGTGCGGCTCTCCCTCAGTACCGCCCCTCCGACAGTGCGGCACTCCCTCAGTACAGCCCCTCAGACAGTGCGGCGCTCCCTCAGTACCGCCCCCCCGACTGTGCGGCGCTCCCTCAGTACCGCCCCTCCGACAGTGTGGCGCTCCCTCAGTACTGCCCCTCAGACAGTGCGGCGCTCCCTCAGTACCGCCCCCCCGACTGTGCGGCGCTCCCTCAGTACCGCCCCCCCGACTGTGCGGCGCTCCCTCAGTACCGCCCCTCCGACAGTGCGGCGCTCCCTCAGTACCGCCCCCCCGACTGTGCGGCTCTCCCTCAGTACCGCCCCTCCGACAGTGCGGCACTCCCTCAGTACTGCCCCTCAGACAGTGCGGCGCTCCCTCAGTACCGCCCCCCCGACTGTGCGGCGCTCCCTCAGTACCGCCCCTCCGACAGTGTGGCGCTCCCTCAGTACTGCCCCTCCGACAGTGCGGTGCTCCCTCAGTACTGCCCCTCCGACAGTGCGGCTCTCCCTCAGTACCGCCCCTCCGACAGTGCGGCACTCCCTCAGTACTGCCCCTCCGACAGTGCGGCACTCCCTCAGTACTGCCCCTCCGACAGTGCGGCTCTCCCTCAGTACCGCCCCTCCGACAGTGCGGCACTCCCTCAGTACTGCCCCTCCGACAGTGCGGCGCTCCCTCAGTACTGCCCCTCCGACAGTGCGGCGCTCCCTCAGTACTGCCCCTCCGACAGTGCGGCGCTCCCTCAGTACCGCCCCTCCGAACGTGCGGCGCTCCCTCAGTACCGCCCCTCCGACAGTGCGGCGCTCCCTCAGTACTGCCCCTCAGACAGTGCGGCGTTCCCTCAGTACTGCCCCTCCGACAGAGCGGCGCTCCCTCAGTACTGCCCCTCCGACAGTGCGGCGCTCCCTCAGTACTGTGCTGGAGTCTCAGCCTAGATTTTTCGGGCTCAAGTCTCTGGAATGGGGCTCGAACCCACAACTTTTTGACTCGGAGGTGAGAGAATGCTACCCACTGAGCTACGGCCGACACCATTAGCGTGTTAACCAGCAGCCTTGTAACTGCGGTACTGTTATAACCCAGTGCTTAATTAGTAAGGCGGGGTGTGCACAGCCCTGCAATTTTCGAGCAATTTATATATCATCTGCAGCACCTTGAATACCCACCTATGATGTGTCAAAGAAGGTGGTTGTTGGTTTTGCAATGAGGTGGAATTCACCCGAGCGTCTTCATAGGTCCCTGGAAATAAAAACAAGCTATAACAAGACACCCAGGGCTGCTAAGAAAACAGAATGTCTGCTGTTTGCTTTTACAGAATGCTGCAGGCTGCCATCAAACCGGTCGATCCGGTCTGCGCTCTCGCCCACAGCGTGTGCTCTGACAAACAAGAGCTTCTCGCAGTCTCATGTCATGCAAGCCCGGTGCTGTGCTATAACTAGCAACGGAACACTGCTCTGCTGTTAACCCCCTGCGCTTGCTTCGGATTTAAGTCCACGAGCTCGTCCCAAACTCTGCCTCTGCCCCGTGTCCTAACTCACACCCAGTCCCGTTCACCCATCACCCCCATTGTGCTCGCTGACCAACATTGGCTCCCGGTCCGGCAACACCTCGATTTAAAAATTCTCATCCTGGTGTTCAAAACCCTCCGTGGCCTCCTCGCCCCCCTCCCTATCTCTGTAACCTCCTCCAGCCCCCACAACCCTCCCTATCTCTGTAACCTCCTCCAGCCCTACAACCCTCTCTATCTCTGTAACCTCCTCCAGCCCTACAACCCTCCCTATCTCTGTAACCTCCTCCAGCCCCCACAACCCTCCCTATCTCTGTAACCTCCTCCAGCCCCTACAACCCTCCCTATCTCTGTAACCTCCTCCAGCCCCTACAACCCTCCCTATCTCTGTAACCTCCTCCAGCCCCTACACCCCTCCCGATCTCTGTAACCTCCTCCAGCCCCTACAACCCTCCCTATCACTGTAACCTCCTCCAGCCCCTACAACCCTCCCTATCTCTGTAATCTCCTCCAGCCCCTACAACCCTCCCTATCACTGTAACCTCCTCCAGCCCCTACAACCCTCCCTATCACTGTAACCTCCTCTAGCCCCTACAACCCTCCCTATCTCTGTAATCTCCACCAGCCCCTACAACCCTCCCTATCTCTGTAACCTCCTCCAGCCCCTACAACCCTCCCTATCACTGTAACCTCCTCCAGCCCCTGCCCCTACAACCCTCCCTATCACTGTAACCTCCTCCAGCCCCTACAACCCTCCCTATCACTGTAACCTCCTCCAGCCCCTACAACCCTCCCTATCTCTGTAACCTCCTCCAGCCCCTACAACCCTCCCTATCTCTGTAACCTCCTCCAGCCCCTACAACCCTCCCTATCTCTGTAATCTCCACCAGCCCCTACAACCGTCCCTATCTCTGTAACCTCCTCCAGCCCCTACAACCCTCCCTATCTCTGTAACCTCCTCCAGCCCCCGACAACCCTCCCTATCTCTGTAACCTCCTCCAGCCCCTACAACCCTCCCTATCTCTGTAATCTCCTCCAGCCCCTACAACCCTCCCTATCTCTGTAACCTCCTCCAGCCCCTACAACCCTCCCTATCTCTGTAACCTCCTCCAGCCCCTACAACCCTCCCTATCTCTGTAACCTCCTCCAGCCCCTACAACCCTCCCTATCTCTGTAACCTCCTCCAGCCCCTACAACCCTCCCTATCTCTGTAACCTCCTCCAGCCCCTACAACCCTCCCTATCTCTGTAACCTCCTCCAGCCCCTACAACCCTACGGGCAACACGGTGGCATAGTGGTTAGCACTGGTGCCTCACAGCGCCAGAGACCCGGGTTCGAATCTGACCTCGGGTGACTGTCTGTGTGGAGTTTGCACATTCTCCCCGTGTCTGCGTGGGTTTCCTCCGGGTGCTCCGGTTTCCTCCCACAGTCCAAAAATGTGTGGGTTAGGTTGATTTGGCTATGATAAATTGACCCTTAGTGTTAGGGGGGATTAAATATGTGGGGTTATGGGGATAGGATGGGATATGTTAGGGGGAATTAAATACGTGGGGTTACGGGGGTAGGGTGGGATATGTGTACTGTGGGGATTAAAGCAGGGACAGGGTACTGGATTTGGATGATCAGCCATGATCGTATTGAATGGCGGAGCAGGCTCGAATGGCCTACTCCTGCTCCTAGATTCTATGTTTCTATGTAACCTCCTCCAGCCCCACAACCCTCCGAGACCTCTGCGCTCCTCCAATTCTGGCCTCTTGCGCATCACCCAATTTCCATCGCTCCACCATTGACGGCCGTGCCTTCAGCTGCCTGGGCCCCGACTCTGGAATTCCCTCCCTAAACCTCTCCGCCTCTCTCTCCTCCTTTTAAGACGCTCCTTAAAAACCGACCACTTTGACCAAGCTTTTGGTCGCCTGTCCTAATATCTCCTGATGTGGCTCGGTGTCGAATTTTGATAACGCTCCTGTGAAGCACCCTGGGTCATTTTACCACACTGAAGGCACTATATAAATGCAAGTTGTTGTTGTGGTTGTGCTCTTACCCCTGCCACCAAATTGAACCTCCACACACTCCCCGGCACCCATCCCTGAGATACTCACTCTCACTGGGCTACAGGTTCCACGGGGAATAGGGGATTTCAGGTACCTCACCTACGCGAGTGTGGAAGGTGTCATTGGGCTGTGATGCCTCCTACAGGTGGATAGCCCGGTTGATGCTCGAGCCTCTGGGCTCACACGTGAATAATGGGCCCCTGTGGGATGAAGTGCCAGAGTGCGCCCTGTGCCTGTGGAACCCGTACCCCAGTGAGAGTCAGTGTGTGTGGAATCTGTACCCCAGTGAGAGTCAGTGTGTGTGGGACCCGTACCCCAGTGAGAGTCAGTGTGTATGGAACCCGTACCCCAGTGAGAGTCAGTGTGTGTGGGACCCGTACCCCAGTGAGAGTCAGTGTGTATGGAACCCGTACCCCAGTGAGAGTCAGTGTGTGTGGAACCCGTACCCCAGTGAGAGTCAGTGTGTATGGAACCCGTACCCCAGTGAGAGTCAGTGTGTGTGGAACCCGTACCCCAGTGAGAGTCAGTGTCTGTGGAACCCGTACTCCAGTGAGAGTCAGTGTCTGTGGAACACGTACCCCAGTGAGAGTCAGTGTGTGTGGAATCCGTACCCCAGTGAGAGTCAGTGTCTGTGGAACCCGTACCCCAGTGAGAGTCAGTGTGTGTGGAACTCGTACCCCAGTGAGAGTCTGTGTGTGTGGAACCCGTACCCCAGTGAGAGTCAGTGTCTGTGGAACCCGTACCCCAGTGAGAGTCAGTGTCTGTGGAACACGTACCCCAGTGAGAGTCAGTGTGTGTGGAACCCGTACCCCAGTGAGAGTCAGTGTCTGTGGAACCCGTACCCCAGTGAGAGTCAGTGTGTGTGGAACCCGTACCCCAGTGAGAGTCAGTGTGTGTGTAACCCGTACCCCAGTGAGAGTCAGTGTGTGTGGAACCCGTACCCCAGTAAGAGTCAGTGTGTGGAACTCGTACCCCAGTGAGAGTCAGTGTGTGTGGAACCCGTACCCCAGTGAGAGTCAGTGTGTGTGGAACCCGTACCCCAGTGAGAGTCAGTGTGTGTGGAACCCGTACCGCAGTGAGAGTCAGTGTCTGTGGAACCCGTACCCCAGCGAGAGTCAGTGTCTGTGGAACCCGTACCCCAGTGAGAGTCAGTGTGTGTGGAACCCGTCCCCCAGTGAGAGTCAGTGCCTGTCGAACCCGTACCCCAGTGAGAGTCAGTGCGTGTGGAACCCGTACCCCAGTGAGAGTCAGTGTCTGTGGAACCCGTACCCCAGTGAGAGTCAGTGTCTGTGGAACCCGTACCCCAGTGAGAGTCAGTGTCTGTGGAACCCGTACCCCAGTGAGAGTCAGTGTCTGTGGAACCCGTACCCCAGTGAGAGTCAGTGTCTGTGGAATCCACACCCCAGTGAGAGTCAGTGTCTGTGGAACCCGTACCCCAGTGAGAGTCAGTGTGTGTGTAACCCGTACCCCAGTGAGAGTCAGTGTCTGTGGAACCCGTACCCCAGTGAGAGTCAGTGTCTATGGAACCCGTACCCCAGTGAGAGTCGGTGTGTGTGGAACCCGTACCCCAGTGAGAGTCAGTGTGTGTGGAACCCGTACCCCAGTGAGAGTCAGTGTGTGTGGAACCCGCACCCCAGTGACAGTCGGTGTGTGTGGAACCCGTACCCTCGTGAGAGTCAGTGTGTGTGGAACCCGTACCCCAATGAGAGTTAGTGTATGTGGAACCCGTACCCCAGTGAGAGTCAGTGTGTGTGGAACCCGTACGCCAGTGAGAGTCAGTGTGTGTGGAACCCGTACCCCAGTGAGAGTCGGTGTGTGTGGAACCCGTACCCCAGTGAGAGTCAGTGTGTGTGGAACCCGTACGCCAGTGAGAGTCAGTGTGTGTGGAACCCGTACCCCAGTGAGAGTCAGTGTGTGTGGAACCCGTACCCCAGTGAGAGTCAGTGTGTGTGGAACCCGTACCCCAGTGAGAGTCAGTGTCTGTGGAACCCGTACCCCAGTGAGAGTCAGTGTCTGTGGAACCCGTACCCCAGTGAGAGTCAGTGTCTGTGGAACCCGTACCCCAGTGAGAGTCAGTGTGTGTGGAACCCGTACCCCAGGGAGAGTCAGTGCCTTGCGGGGGAGGAGCGTGAACAAGGAAGATGTTTGCCCGAGTTCAAATCAAACTTGAAAACAAACAGAATTGCCTGTCATGCTGCCATTTCCTGCTGCCCTACCCCTGCTTACTTACAACATCAGCTTCAGTGTAACGTGGCATTCTCTGATCCGTTAGTGAATCATTATCAAACACTGCAGGACTGCAGTAACGGTCCGCTCTGCCGAGCAGATTAGAATGGAACAAAGGTCAATTATTATTGTATTTTATATCAAGAAAAAAAAGTGCCGTTTTCATCACCTAGACAACCACAGTAACCCTTTCAGAACCAGGAGTCGCTGGTGTGGGTTTCATGAAGCATGCAACTATTGCCAAGTAGCAACCGAAATACAGCAAAAAGGATTCCCATTTCTCCCGCGCCTTTCACCACCTCAGGACGTCCCAAAACGCTTCACAGTCAATGAATTAGTTTTGTTGAAGTGTGCTCACTGCTGTAATGTAGGAAACGCGGCAGCCAATTAGCGCACAGCAAGCTCCCACAAACAGCAATCTGATAATGACCGGATCATCTGTTTTAGTGATGTTGGTTGAGGGATAAATTTTGGCCCCAGGACACCAGGGAGAACTCCCCCTGCTCTTCTTCCAATAGTGGCCGTGGGATCTTTTACATCCACCTGAGGGGGCAGACGGGGGCCTCAGTTTAACGTCTCATCCGAAAGACGGCACCTCCGACAGTGCGGCGCTCCCTCAGTACCGCCCCTCCGACAGTGCGGTGCTCCCTCAGTACCGCCCCTCCGACAGTGCGGCGCTCCCTCAGTACTGCCCCTCCGACAGTGCGGCGCTCCCTCAGTACTGCCCCTCCGACAGTGCGGCGCTCCCTCAGTACCGCCCCTCCGACAGTGCGGTGCTCCCTCAGTACCGCCCCTCCGACAGTGCGGCGCTCCCTCAGTACTGCCCCTCCGACAGTGCGGCGCTCCCTCAGTACTGCCCCTCCGACAGTGCGGCGCTCCCTCAGCACAGCCCCTTCGACAGTGCGGCGCTCCCTCAGTACTGCCCCTCAGACAGTGCGGCGCTCCCTCAGTACCGCCCCTCCGACAGTGCGGCGCTCCCTCAGTACTGCCCCTCCGACAGTGCGGCTCTCCCTCAGTACTGCCCCTCCGACAGTGCGGCGCTCCCTCAGTACTGCCCCTCCGACAGTGCGGCTCTCCCTCAGTACTGCCCCTCCGACAGTGCGGTGCTCCCTCAGTACTGCCCCTCCGACAGTGCGGCTCTCCCTCAGCACAGCCCCTTCGACAGTGCGGCGCTCTCTCAGTACCGCCCCTCCGACAGTGCGGCGCTCCCTCAGTACCGCCC
>JASTWF010002537.1:0-23516 GCA_030390025.1 Squalus acanthias | reverse complement strand
GGGGATGCAGGAGGTGGGGGGAGGGGGGCGATGCAGGAGGTGGGGGGAGGGGAGGGGGGATGCAGGAGGTGGGGGGAGGGGAGGGGGGATGCAGGAGGTGGGGGGGCGATGCAGGAGGTGGGGGGAGGGGGGGGCGATGTTATCTCGAAGCTGTGCGGCGGCGCTCTCTCTCGGCAAGGTGCCGTGCAGGCCACTCACCGGCTTTTACGATGGAAATACCGCACTTGTGCAGAAACATAAAGGGACCGCGCATTGAAAGAAACAGGCACGCAGAACATAGTGAAGCCTAGAGGAAACATTGGCCGGCGGCCCGAATGGGGCTGGGGGGAGGAGCCGAGGGGGGGGGCAGCGTGGGGGTGGGGGGGGGCCGAGGGGGGAGGAGCCGGGGCCGAGGGGGGAGGAGCCGGGGCCGAGGGGGGAGGAGCGGGGCCGAGGGGGAGGAGCGGGGCCGAGGGGGAGGAGCGGGGGCCGAGGGGGGAGGAGCGGGGGCCGAGGGGGGAGGAGAGGGGGCCGAGGGGGGAGGAGAGGGGGCCGAGGGGGGAGGGGGCTGAATTTCATGCTGTAACTGTGCTGGGTTTGATGATGATCAGGGCTCGGGCCCAGTCCACACAGACAGCACTGCCGTTGGCCTTCAACTGCTGCAGGGTAGGTGAGGCCCAGACGCATGGGCTGGTTGAAAGGCGGAGATGGGAGAGTGGAGAGATGAAGGGTACAGGGTGAGGTGCTCACTGTGCAGACGCCAGCACTTACTTTGCCAGCTGGATGATGATGATCACCAGCCAGCGACTGTTCTCACCCCACAGCTTGGCCGAGCCCATCTCTGTGAAAACCTCCACGTGTTCCAGCACCGTGAGCCATGTCATTAACCGCTGCTGAGTCACAGACTGCAAGGAAACCAACACAGGAACACCAGTCAGTGCAGCGACAGCACCAGGGCCCTGAACACCAGTCAGTGCAGTCACAACACCAGGGTCCTGAACACCAGTCAGTGCAGCGACAACACCAGGGCCCTGAACACCAGTCAGTGCAGTCACAACACCAGGGCCCTGAACACCAGTCAGTGCAGACACAACACCAGGGCCCTGAACACCAGTCAGTGCAGACACAGCACCAGGGCCCTGAACACCAGTCAGTGCAGACACAGCACCAGGGCCCTGAACACCAGTCAGTGCAGTCACAACACCAGGGTCCTGAACACCAGTCAGTGCAGTCACAACACCAGGGTCCTGAACACCAGTCAGTGCAGTCACAACACCAGGGCCCTGAACACCAGTCAGTGCAGTCACAACACCAGGGCCCTGAACACCAGTCAGTGCAGTCACAACACCAGGGCCCTGAACACCAGTCAGTGCAGTCACAACACCAGGGTCCTGAACACCAGTCAGTGCAGACACAGCACCAGGGCCCTGAACACCAGTCAGTGCAGACACAGCACCAGGGCCCTGAACACCAGTCAGTGCAGACACAGCACCAGGGCCCTGAACACCAGTCAGTGCAGACACAGCACCAGGGCCCTGAACACCAGTCAGTGCAGACACAGCACCAGGGCCCTGAACACCAGTCAGTGCAGCGGCAACACCAGGGCCCTGAACACCAGTCAGTGCAGTCACAACACCAGGGTCCTGAACACTATATAAGGGACCATGATGCGGAGATGCTGGTGTTGGACTGGGGTGGACAAAAGTGAGAAGTCGCACAACACCAGGTTATAGTCCAACAGTTTTATTTGAAATCACAAGCTTTCGGAGCGCTGCTCCTTCGTCAGGTGAAGTGAAGGAATACGAATCGGCACAGCATATATAGACAGAGAACAATGCCTGTGCAGCGTACAATGTCAGACGACTACATTTAATCCTCCTGACTGTTTCTCTGCCGAGGTGTGACAAAAGGCAGTCAGGAGGATTAAATGTAGTCGTCTGCCATTGTACGCTGCATAGGCATTGTTCTCTATCTATATATGCTTTGCCGATTCATAGAAACATAGAAAATAGGTACAGGAGTAGACCATTCGGTCCTTCGAGCCTGCACCGCCATTCAATGCGTTCATGGCTGAACATGCTACCTCAGTACCCCATTCCTGCTTTCTCGCCATACCCCTTGATCCCCCTAGTTGTGAGTGTTATATCTAACTCCCTTTTGAATATATTTAGCGAACTGGCCTCAACAACCTTCTGTGGAAGAGAATTCCACAGATTCACCACTCTCTGGGTGAAGAAGTTCCTCCTCAGCTCAGTCTTAAATGGCTTCCCCTTAATCCTTAGACTGTGACCCCTGGTTCTAGTTTTCCCTAACATTGGGAACATTCTGCCCGCATCTAATTTGTCTAAACCAGTCAGGATTTTAAATGTCTCTATAAGATTCCCCCTCATTCTTCTGAACTCCAGAGGATACAAGTTCAGTTGACCCAATCTTTCTTGATATGTCAGTCCGGCCATCCCAGGAATCAATCTAGTGAACCTTCGCTGCACTCCCTCAATAGCAAGAATGTCCTTCCTTAAGTTAGGAGACCAAAACTGCGCACAATACTCCAGGTGTGGCCTCACCAAGGCCTGCTACAACTGCAGCATCACCTCCCTACTCCTGTACTCAAATCCCCTTACTATGAAGGCCATCATTCCGTTTGCTTTCTTGACTGCCTGCTGCACTTGCATTCCCACCTTCAGTGACTGATGTACCATGACGCCCAGGTCTCGTTGCACCTCCCCTTTCCCTAATCTGCTACCATTCAGGTAATAGTCCGCCTCTCTATTTTTACCACCAAAGTGGATAACCTCACATTTATCCACATTGTACTTCATCTGCCATACATTTGCCCATTCACCCAACCTGTCCAAGTCACTCTGTAGCCTCCTAGCATCCTCCTCATTGTTCACACTGCCTCCCAATTTAGTGTCATCCACAAATTTGGAGATATTACATTTAATCCCTTCGTCCAAATCATTAATATATAATGTAAACAGCTGGGGTCCCAGCACCGAACCCTGCGGTACCCCGCTGGTCACTGCCTGCCATTCTGAAAAGTACCCATTTACTCCTACTCTTTGTTTCCTGTGTGCCAACCAGTTCTCAATCCACGTCAACACATTACCCCCAATCCCATGTGCTTTAACTTTGCTCACCAATCTCTTGTGTGGGACCTTGTCGAAGGCCTTCTGAAAGTCCAAATACACCACATCTACTGGTTCCCCCCTGTCCACCCTATTGGAAACATCCTCAAAAAATTCCAGAAGATTTGTCAAGCATGATTTCCCTTTCACAAATCCATGCTGACTTGGACCTATCATGTCGCCACTTTCCAAATGGTCTGTTATGACATCTTTAATAATTGCTTCCATCATTTTACCCACGACCGATGTCAGGCTGACCGGTCTATAATTCCCTGCTTTCTCCCTCCCTCCTTTTTTAAAAAGAGGGGTTACATTGGCCACCCTCCACTCCATCGGAACTGATCCAGAGTCTAAGGAATGTTGGAAAATGATCGTCAATGCATCCACTATTTCCAAGGCCACCTCCTTAAGTACTCTGGGATGCAGACCATCAGGCCCCGGGGATTTTTCAGCCTTCAGTCCCATCAATTTCCCCAATACCTTTTCCCGACTAATAAGGATTTCCCTCAGCTCCTCCCTCTTACCAGATCCTCTGACCCCTTTTATTTCCGGCAGGTTGTGTGTGTCCTCCACAGTAAACACCGAACCAAAGTACTTGTTCAATTGATCTGCCATTTCCTTGTTCCCCATTACGACTTCCCCTGTTTCCGACTGCAGGGGACCTACGTTTGTTTTTACTAACCTCTTTCTTTTTACATATTTATAGAAGCTTTTGCAGTCCATTTTAATGTTCTCTGCAAGCTTCCTTTCATATTTTATTTTCCCTGCCCTAATCAAACCCTTCGTCCTCCTCTGCTGAGTTTTGAAGTTCTCCCAGTCCCCGAGTTTGCTGCTACTTCTGGCCAATTTGTATGCAACTTCCTTGGTTTTAATACTATCCCTGATTTCCCTTGTTAGCCATGGTTGAGCCACCTTCCCTTTTTTATTTTTACGCCAGACCGGGATGTACAATTGTTGTAGTTCATCCATGCGATCTCTAAATGTCTGCCATTGCCCTTCCACTGATAGCCCCTTAAATATCGCTTGCCAATTTAACCTCGCCAATTCACGCCTCATACCCTCAAAGTTGCCCTTATTTAAGTTCTGGACCATGGTCTCTGACTTAACTGTTTCCTTCTCCATCCTAATGTAGAACTCCACCATACTATGGTCACTCTTCCCCAGGGGGCCTCGTACCACAAGATTGCTGATTAGTCCTTCCTCATTACACAACACCCAGTCCAGGATGGCCTCCCCTCGAGTTGGTTCCTCAACATATTGGTTTAGGAAACCATCCCTTAAACACTCCAGGAAATCCTCCTCCACCGTATTGCTTCCAGTTTGAGTAGCCCAATCTATATGCATATTAAAGTCACCCATGATAACTGCCGTGCCTTTTTTGCACGCACCTCTGATTTCCTGTTTCATACCCTCCCCCACCTCACTACTGCTGTTTGGAGGTCTGTACACAACTCCCACTAATGTTTTCTGCCCTTTGGTGTTCTGCAGCTCAACCCATATTGATTCCACATCCTCCAAGCTGATGTCCTTCCTAGCTATTGCATTAATCTCCTCTTTAACCAGCAATGCTACCCCACCCCCTTTTCCTTTTATTCTATCCTTTCTGAATGTTGAATACCCCTGGATGTTCAGTTCCCAGCCTTGATTGTTCTGGAGCCACGTCTCTGTAATCCCAATCACATCGTATCCGTTAACATCTATTTGCACAGTCAATTCATCCACCTTATTACGGATACTCCTTGCATTAAGACACAGAGCCTTTAGGCTTGTTTTATTAACATCCTTTGTCCTTTTAGACTTATGATTTAGTATGGCCCTTTGTGTTTCTTGCCTTTGTTTACTCGGCCTTCCCCTATTGTTTCTCACCCTTCTAACATTTGTTTCTGACTGCATATTACTTCCCCCTGTTTCGCTACATAGGTTCCCATTCCCCTGCCATATTAGTTTAAATCTTCCCGAACTGCTTTAGCAAATATTACCCCGAGGACATCGGTTCCAGTCCTGCCCAAGTGCAGACCGTCCCTTTTGTACAGGTCCCACTTCCCCCAGAACTGGTTCCAATGCCTCAGGAATTTGAATCCCTCCCTCCTGCACCACTGCTCAAGCCACGTATTCAATCTCACTATCCTGTTCTCTCTATTCTGATTAGCACGTGGCCCTGGTAGCAATCCAGAGATTACTACCTTAGAGGTCCTACTTTTTAATTTAGCTCCTAGCTCCCTAAATTCTGCTTGTAGGACCTCTTCCCGCTTTTTACCTATATCGTTGGTACCTACATGCACCACGACAGCTGGCTGTTCACCCTCCCTCTTCAGAATGTTCTGCAGCCGCTCCGAGACATCCTTGACCCTTGGACCAGGGAGGCAACATACCATCCTGGAATCTCGGTTGCGGCCACAGAAACTCCTGTCTATTCCCCTTACAATCGTATTCCTTCACTTCACCTGACGAAGGAGCAGCGCTCCGAAAGCTTGTGATTTCAAATAAAACTGTTGGACTATAACCTGGTGTTGTGCGACTTCTCACTATATAAGGGAAGCATAGCCCAACAAGCACACAGCACAGAGCAATGAATCACACTGGGCCGGAGTGAGTTACAGGCTAATCTAATCGAGGGGTTTATATATAGAATAACAGATACCCGGGAGTGAGTTACAGGCTAATCTAATCGAGGGGTTTATATATAGAACAACAGATACCCGGGAGTGAGTTACAGGCTAATCTAATCGAGGGGTTTATATATAGAACAACAGATACCCGGGAGTGAGTTACAGGCTAATCTAATCGAGGGGTTCGGGGGGTTTATATATAGAACAACAGATACCCAGGAGTGAGTTACAGGCTGGAATCTAATCGAGGGGTTCGGGGGTGTCTATATATAGAATAACAGATACCCGGGAGTGAATTACAGGCTAATCTAATCGAGGGGTTTGGGGGGGATTATATATAGAACAACAGATACCCGGGAGTGAGTTACAGGCTGGAATCTGATCGAGGGGTTCGGGGGGTTTATATATAGAATAACAGATACCCGGGAGTGAGTTACAGGCTGGAATCTAATCTAGCGGTTCGGGGGGTTTATATATAGAATAAAGGATACCCGAGAGTGAGTTGCGGGCTGTTAGATCACAGAGTGTCAGCATGTATTTAGCGATGGCCCTGAGTGAGAAGGGAAGCACGGGTGTAGCAGGTACTGCCCTTTCTTACAGTGCTCTAAAGATGGTAATGTGAAGTAATACTCACCACCAGCGGTGTCTGAGGGACGCCCTTCCTCAGTATCCCATCATTCACCAGCACCAGCAGGTTCGATGCAGAATACACTGCCAAACAGACAAGCTCAGTTTAAATGACGGCACAGGATGGAGCCACTCAAGTATTGACACCCACCAGCTACGACTGCAGGGCAGAACCGCACTGACTGCAGCAGATAAATGGCCAGGAACACAGTGGGATCACAAATTAGGCCTGTGAAACGAAACCTTTAGTCTTTAAATATATATTAACCAAGGCTGTCGGGCAATAATATTAGAAATCATGTCTAAAGGATAGTTAATTCACTTATAGAGAGATATCAATACATACATATAGCTTTTTAGATAGTTGCAAAGCATGATGGACCATTTGGTTCATTATATTAACCCTTTTAAATAATACTGAAAGGAGGGTTGCTACTTGCAGCCAGATTGTTGGAGCCATAGCCTAACTTCTAGGCATTTTAGAAGGTCATTATCAGTGCTACAGAAGCAGTGTTTATATGTAGTTGGCCTTCTGAAGAGATAAGGGAAACTGAACTGTACAGGGAGTCGGCCATTTCTCTCTTGGCCTCAGACCCCTTATCTCCCTTTGGAGCGGACCTTGTTTACCATAATAAGCTGCTCTCGAGAATTAACGAAGTGTTGGTCAGGTACAACAATATGGGAAAGGAAAGATAAGCTTGGTACGACCTTGTTAAGAGACAAGATGGAGTCTGGCAGACCTTGCTCCCAGAGACTAGATGAAGGCCCTATGGATAACCACTATGTGTTATGTTTAATGTCACAGAACATTTCAGGGCGGCTCCCAACATTGAGTGACTGATCATTAACCAATAAGGGAGCAATGGTAGCGACGCTGTTTGTATGTGTACGCCCACTTTTGTAGCCGGTGGGTGTTGCCTATCGAAAGGTATATCAATGCTTGTATGTAGTTTTTCCTTTGAGAGTTGGGTTCGAGTCTGAGGAGATCAACCTCTCTCCCTTTGTGCACAAAGCCTTCTGGCTAGTTTCTAATAAACTTTTACTTTGTCTTCAGTTCCATCTCCGTCTGGTTTTGCTCCAAAATTCGATGTAACAGTAAGGCCCGTTGGTGAGTAATTGGGATGCCGGGAGCAGGGGTGACCTCTTAGGACTTTAATTAGTCCCGGTGGACTCGAATTGGGCCCCTGTGAAAAAGTCCCAATTCTGATCTAACATCTGGAACCATCAACTTGGCCCTCATCTTCAACCCTTTAACCTGAGCAGCACCAAGAGTTGGGCATGATTGGGAATCACGTCACTGGACTCGAGGTAAGCTTCAGAGCCTCTCTCCCTCTCCATGTACTCACAGACGAGTCACCTGACATTGTTACAGATCCAATACTGGTGGTCGGGATGAAACTGTCGATGGAACTCATAACATCCGTCTCGCTCTCAATATGAAGCATGTGTTTAATTGGGATCAGCAAACTGTCCTCAGTACCTGAACACCCCGTCTGTGATCAACAGACTGCCTTCAGTACCTGAACACCCCGTCTGTGATCAGCAGACTGTCCTCAGTACCTGAACACCCCGTCTGTGATCAACAGACTGCCTTCAGTACCTGAACACCCCGTCTGTGATCAGCAGACTGTCCTCAGTACCTGAACACCCCGTCTGTGATCAGCAGACTGTCCTCAGTACCTGAACACCCCGTCTGTGATCAGCAGACTGTCCTCAGTACCTGAACACCCCAATTACATGGTACCCAATTACTGGAATTAATGAAATGGGTCACTTCTCACTACCCTCGCCATTGCATCCCACCTACACCCCAATGCTGAGCGTCACCCCTTATACATACCCAGCTCGGAGAGTTCATGGGAATCAGCAAAACGGCCTGCAAGAGAAAGGAGATAAACTGTCACTTTAAACATCGCAATGAGTGAAGTCAGTGATGCCTCCTGTGTCCCAGCAGGAGCCGCAGGATCTGAATCGGGGCCTGTTCACCACCCATGGGAGAGGGGAGTGGATTCTCCGCCTAGCCCTCACCTGGCCTTCCCCTCGCTGCCAGCGTGGTGCCCACGGCCAATGTCAGGCCTTCACCTCACCGCACCGCAGGTGAAGCTGCTTCAACATCCATCCGATCCACATGGGACACACATAAGAACAAAGAAATAAGAGCAGGAGTCGGCCATTCGGCCCCTCGAGCCTGCTCCGTCATTCAATAAGATCATGGCTGATCATCAACCTCAACTCCACTTTCCCACATGATTGGGAATCACGTCATTGTACTCGAGGTAAGCTTCAGAGCCGCTCTCCCTCTCCATGTACTCACAGTCTCCATGTCCCTTGATTCCCCTAGAGTCCAAAAATCTATCGATCTCAGCCTTGAATATACTCAATGACTCAGCATTCTCAGCCCTCTGGGGCAGAGAATTCCAAAGATTCACAACCCTCAGTGAAGAAATGCCTCCTCATCTCAGTCTTAAATGGCCCCGACCCCTTATCCTGAGACTATGCCCCCTAGTTCTAGACACTCCAGCCAGGGGAAACAACCTCTCAGCATCTACCCTGTCAATCTCCTTCAGAATCTTGTATGTTTCAATGAGATCACCTCTCATTCTTCTAAATTCCAGAGAGTATAGGCCCATTCTACACAATCTCTCATCATAGGACAGCCCTCTCATCCCAGGAATCAATCTAGTGAACCTTCGTTGCACCGCCTCCAAGGCAAGTATATCCTTCCTTAGATAAGGAGACCAGAACTGTGCACAGTACTCCAGGTGTGGTCTCACCAAGGTCCTGTAAAATTGTAGCAAGACTTCCTTAGTCTTATACTCCAACCCCCTCACAATAAAGGCCAACATGCTATTTGCCTTCCTTATTGCTTGCTGTACCTGCATGCTAGCTTTCTGTGTTTCTTGCACGAGGACACCCAAATCTCTCTGAACACCAACATTTGAAAGTTTCTCACCATTTAAAAAATATTCTGTTTTTCTATTCTTCCTACCAAAGTGAATAACCTCACATTTCCCACATTATACTCCATCTGCCACCTTACTGCCCACTCACTTAGTCTATCTATATCCCTTTGCAGACTCTTTGTATTCTCCTCACAGCTTACTGTCCCACCTAGCTTTGTATCATCAGCAAACTTGGATACATTACACTGGGTCCCTTCATCTAGGTCATTAATATAGATTGTAAATAGCTGAGGCCCCAACACTGATCCTTGCGGCACCTCACTAGTTACAGCCTGCCAACCTGAAAAAGATCCGTTTCTCCCTACTCTCTGTTTTCTGTCCGTTATCCATGCTATTAAATTACCCCCAACCCCATGAGCCCTGATCTTGTGTAATAATCTTTTATGTGGCACCTTATCGAATGCCTTCTGGGAATCCAAATATACTACATCCACTGGTTCCCCTTTATCTACCCTGCTAGTTATATCCTCAAAAGACTCCAATAAATTTGTCAAACACGATTTCCCTTTCATAAAACCATGTTGACTCTGCCTCATCATGTTATGATTTTCTAAGTGCCCTGATACCACTTCCTTAATAATGGATTCCAGCATTTTCCCGATGACTGGTGTCAGGCTAACTGGCCTGTAGTTTCCTGGTTTCTTTCTCCCTCCTTTCTTGAATAGCGGTGTTACATTTGCCACCTTCCAATCCACTGGGACCTCTCCAGAATCTAGGGAATTTTGGAAGATCAAAACCAATGCATCCACTATCTCTTCAGCCACCTCTTTTAGAACCCCAGGATGTAGGCCGTCAGGTCCAGGGGATTTGTCAGCTTTTCGTCCCATTCGTTTCTCCAGTACTTTTTCTCTACTGATAATAATTACGCTATGTTCCTCACCCTCATTAGAGCCTTGGTGCCCCACCATTTTTGGTATGCTTTTTGTGACTTCTACTGTGAAGACTGATACAAAATAATTGTTTAGAATTTCTGCCATTTCCTTATTCCCCATAATAATTTCTCCTGTCTCAGCCTCTAAGGGACCAACGTTTACTTCTGCTACTCTTATTTACATATTTGTAGAATGCCTTACAATCAGCTTTTCTATTTCTGGCCCAGAAGCAGGCCGCTGGGGCCGGGCACTGTCGCTGGGCCCGGGCCCAGGTCTGCAAGGGCCTGCCGCTGGGCCCGGGCACTGTCGCTGGGCCCGGGCCCAGGTCTGCAAGGGCCTGCCGCTGGGCCCGGGCACTGTCGCTGCACTGGGGCCCAGGTCTGAGAGGGCCTGCCGCTGGGGCCGGGCCCGGGTCTGAGAGGGCCTGCCGCTGGGGCCGGGCCCGGGCACTGTCGCTGCACTGGGGCCCAGGTCTGCGAGGGGCTGGGGCCGGGGACCGCGGGGGAGGATCGCGGGCTCACCGGCCATCAAGTAGGAGGCGGTGCGGACCGAGCTCTCCAGCTGCGCGGTGACGGCCGGGTTCCTGATGACATAATCCTGATACAGGAGGAAAAAGCGCCGCAACCGCGCCGCCATGACACCCGCTTCCACCGGCACCGCTTCCGGGGCATGGCCCGCACCAACACCCAATCATCGATCCCTTCCGGATCAGCTTTGGTTTCCGGGGCAGCCCCCACTGGAATGTGAAACGCTCGCCCATTGGTCCGGCAGCCGTCGATTCTCAGTCCAAAGCCCATTGGCCGGAGCTTCTGATAAGGGGCGAAGCCTCTGCTGTCGGGTAAATAATACGCCGTGACCCCAATAATACAGCGTGACCCCAATAATACAGCGTGACCCCAATAATAGATTGTGACCCCAATAATACAGCGTGACCCCAATAATAGATTGTGACCCCAATAATACAGCGTGACCCCAATAATACAGCGTGACCCCAATAATACAGCGTGACCCCAATAATACAGCGTGACCCCAATAATACAGCGTGACCCCAATAATACAGCGTGACCCCAATAATACAGCGTGACCCCAATAATACAGCGTGACCCCAATAATACAGCGTGACCCCAATAATACAGCGTGACCCCAATAATACAGCGTGACCCCAATAATACAGCGTGACCCCAATAATACAGCGTGACCCCAATAATACAGCGTGACCCCAATAATACAGCGTGACCCCAATAATACAGCGTGACCCCAATAATACAGCGTGACCCCAATAATACAGCGTGACCCCAATAATACAGCGTGACCCCAATAATACAGCGTGACCCCAATAATACAGCGTGACCCCAATAATACAGCGTGACCCCAATAATACAGCGTGACCCCAATAATACAGCGTGACCCCAATAATACAGCGTGACCCCAATAATACAGCGTGACCCCAATAATACAGCGTGACCCCAATAATACAGCGTGACCCCAATAATACAGCGTGACCCCAATAATACAGCGTGACCCCAATAATACAGCGTGACCCCCAATAATACAGCGTGACCCCAGTAATACAGCGTGACCCCAATAATACAGCGTGACCCCAGTAATACAGAGTGACCCCCAATAATACAGCGTGACCCCAATAATACAGCGTGACCCCAGTAATACAGCGTGACCCCAATAATACAGCGTGACCCCAATAATACAGTGTGACCCCAATAATACAGCGTGACCCCAATAATACAGCGTGACCCCAATAATACAGCGTGACCCCAATAATACAGCGTGACCCCAATAATACAGCGTGACCCCAGTAATACAGCGTGACCCCAGTAATACAGCGTGACCCCAATAATACAGCGTGACCCCAATAATACAGCGTGACCCCAATAATACAGCGTGACCCCAGTAATACAGCGTGACCCCAATAATACAGCGTGACCCCAGTAATACAGCGTGACCCCAATAATACAGCGTGACCCCAATAATACAGCGTGACCCAATAATACAGCGTGACCCCAATAATACAGCGTGACCCCAATAATACAGTGTGACCCCAATAATACAGCGTGACCCCAGTAATACAGCGTGACCCCAATAATAGTGTGACCCCAATAATACAGCGTGACTCCCAATAATACAGCGTGACCCCAATAATACAGCGTGACCCCAATAATAGTGTGCCCCCAATAATACAGCATGACCCCAGTAATACAGCGTGACCCCAATAATACAGCGTGACCCCAATAATACAGCGTGACCCCAATAATAGAATGTGACCCCAATAATACAGCGTGACCCCAGTAATACAGCGTGACCCCAATAATACAGCGTAACCCAGTAATACAGCGTGACTCCAATAATACAGAGTGACCCCCAATAATACAGCGTAACCCCAGTAATACAGCGTGACCCCAATAATACAGCGTAACCCCAGTAATACAGCGTGACTCCAGTAATACAGCGTGACCCCAATAATACAGCGTAACCCCAGTAATACAGCGTGACCCAATAATACAGCGTGACCCCCAATAATACAGCGTGACCCCAGTAATACAGCGTGACCCCAATAATACAGCGTGACCCCAATAATACAGCGTGACCCCAGTAATACAGCGTGACCCCAATAATACAGCGTGACCCCAATAATACAGCGGACCCCAATAATACAGCGTGACCCCAATAATACAGCGTGACCCCAATAATACAACGTGACCCCAATATACAGCGTGACCCCAATAATACAGCGTGACCCCAATATACAGCGTGACCCCAATAATACAGCGTGACCCCAATAATACAGCGTGACCCCAATAATACAGCGTGACCCCAATAATACAGCGTGACCCCAATAATACAGCGTGACCCCAGTAATACAGCGTGACCCCAATAATACAGCGTGACCCCAATAATACAGCGTGACCCCAATAATACAGCGTGACCCCAATAATACAGCATGACCCCAGTAATACAGCGTGACCCCAATAATACAGCGTGACCCCAATAATACAGCGTGACCCCAATAATACAGCGTGACCCCAATAATACAGCGTGACCCCAGTAATACAGCGTGACCCCAATAATACAGCGTGACCCCAGTAATACAGCGTGACTCCAATAATACAGAGTGACCCCAATAATACAGCGTAACCCCAGTAATACAGCGTGACCCCAATAATACAGCGTAACCCCAGTAATACAGCGTGACTCCAGTAATACAGCGTGACCCCAATAATACAGCGTGACCCCAGTAATACAGCGTGACCCCAATAATACAGCGTGACCCCAATAATACAGCGTGACCCCAGTAATACAGCGTGACCCCAATAATACAGCGTGACCCCAGTAATACAGCGTGACCCCAATAATACAGCGTGACCCCAATAATAGATGGGACCCAATAATACAGCGTGACCCCAATAATACAGCGTGACCCCAATAATACAGCGTGACCCCAATAATACAGCGTGACCCCAATAATACAATGTGACCCCAATAATACAGCGTGACCCCAATAATACAGCGTGACCCCAATAATACAGCGTGACCCCAATAATACAGCGTGACCCCAATAATACAGCGTGACCCCAGTAATACAGCGTGACCCCAATAATACAGCGTGACCCCAATAATACAGCGTGACCCCAATAATACAGCGTGACCCCAATAATACAGCGTGACCCCAATAATACAGCGTGACCCCAATAATACAGCGTGACCCCAGTAATACAGCGTGACCCCAATAATACAGCGTGACCCCAATAATACAGCGTGACCCCAATAATACAGAGTGACCCCAATAATACAGCGTGACCCCAGTAATACAGCGTGACCCCAATAATACAGCGTGACCCCAGTAATACAGCGTGACCCCAATAATACAGCGTGACCCCCAATAATACAGCGTAACCCCAGTAATACAGCGTGACCCCAATAATACAGCGTAACCCCAGTAATACAGCGTGACCCCAGTAATACAGCGTGACCCCAATAATACAGCGTAACCCCAGTAATACAGCGTGACTCCAATAATACAGAGTGACCCCCAATAATACAGCGTGACCCCAGTAATACAGCGTGACCCCAATAATACAGCGTGACCCCAGTAATACAGCGTGACCCCAATAATACAGCGTGACCCCAATAATAGAATGGGACACCAATAATACAGCGTGACCCCAATAATACAGCGTGACCACAATATTACAACGTGACCCCAATAATAGTGACACCAATAATAGAATGGGACCCCAATAATACAGCGTGACTCCAATAATACAGAGTGACCCCCAATAATACAGCGTGACCCCAGTAATACAGCGTGACCCCAGTAATACAGCGTGACCCCAGTAATACAGCGTGACCCCATAATACAGCGTGACCCCAATAATACAGCGTGACCCCAGTAATACAGCGTGACCCCAATAATACAGCGTGACCCCCAATAATACAGCGTGACCCCAGTAATACAGCGTGACCCCAATAATACAGCGTGACCCCAGTAATACAGAGTGACCCCAATAATACAGCGTGACCCCAATAATACAGCGTGACCCCAATAATACAGCGTGACCCCAATAATACAGCGTGACCCCAATAATACAGCGTGACCCCAATAATACAGAGTGACCCCAATAATACAGCGTGACCCCAATAATACAGAGTGACCCCAATAATACAGCGTGACCCCAATAATACAGCGTGACCCCAATAATACAGCGTGACCCCAGTAATACAGCGTGACCCCAATAATACAGCGTGACCCCAATAATACAGTGTGACCCCAATAATACAGCGTGACCCCAGTAATACAGCGTGACCCCAATAATAGCGTGACCCCAATAATACAGCGTGACCCCAATAATACAGCGTGACCCCAATAATACAGCGTGACCCCAATAATAGTGTGCCCCCAATAATACAGCATGACCCCAGTAATACAGCGTGACCCCAATAATACAGCGTGACCCCAATAATACAGTGTGACCCCAATAATAGAATGTGACCCCAATAATACAGCGTGACCCCAGTAATACAGCGTGACCCCAATAATACAGCGTAACCCCAGTAATACAGCGTGACTCCAATAATACAGAGTGACCCCCAATAATACAGCGTGACCCCAGTAATACAGCGTGACCCCAATAATACAGCGTAACCCCAGTAATACAGCGTGACTCCAGTAATACAGCGTGACCCCAATAATACAGCGTAACCCCAGTAATACAGCGTGACTCCAATAATACAGAGTGACCCCCAATAATACAGCGTGACCCCAGTAATACAGCGTGACCCCAATAATACAGCGTGACCCCAGTAATACAGCGTGACCCCAATAATACAGCGTGACCCCAATAATACAGCGTGACCCCAATAATACAGCGTGACCCCAATAATACAGCGTGACCCCAATAATACAGCGTGACCCCAATAATACAGTGACACCAATAATACAGCGTGACCCCAATAATACAGCGTGACCCCAATAATACAGCGTGACCCCAATAATACAGCGTGACCCCAGTAATACAGCGTGACCCCATAATACAGCGTGACCCCAATAATACAGCGTGACCCCAATAATACAGCGTGACCCCAATAATACAGCGTGACCCCAATAATACAGCGTGACCCCAGTAATACAGCGTGACCCCAATAATACAGCGTGACCCCAATAATACAGCGTGACCCCAATAATACAGCGTGACCCCAATAATACAGCGTGACCCCAGTAATACAGCGTGACCCCAATAATACAGCGTGACCCCAATAATACAGCGTGACCCCAATAATACAGCGTGACCCCAATAATACAGCGTGACCCCAATAATACAGCGTGACCCCAATAATACAGCGTGACCCCAATAATACAGCGTGACCCCAATAATACAGCGTGACCCCATAATACAGCGTGACCCCAATAATACAGCGTGACCCCAATAATACAGCGTGACCCCAATAATACAGCGTGACCCCAATAATACAGCGTGACCCCAGTAATACAGCGTGACCCCAATAATACAGCGTGACCCCAATAATACAGCGTGACTCCCAATAATACAGCGTGACCCCAATAATACAGCGTGACCCCAATAATACAGAGTGACCCCAATAATACAGCGTGACCCCAGTAATACAGCGTGACCCCAATAATACAGCGTGACCCCAATAATACAGCGTGACCCCAATAATAGAATGTGACCCCAATAATACAGCGTGACCCCAGTAATACAGCGTGACCCCAATAATACAGCGTAACCCCAGTAATACAGCGTGACTCCAATAATACAGAGTGACCCCCAATAATACAGCGTAACCCCAGTAATACAGCGTGACCCCAATAATACAGCGTAACCCCAGTAATACAGCGTGACTCCAGTAATACAGCGTGACCCCAATAATACAGCGTAACCCCAGTAATACAGCGTGACTCCAATAATACAGCGTGACCCCAATAATACAGCGTGACCCCAGTAATACAGCGTGACCCCAATAATACAGCGTGACCCCAGTAATACAGCGTGACCCCAATAATACAGCGTGACCCCATAATACAGCGTGACCCCAATAATACAGCGTGACCCCAATAATACAGCGTGACCCCAGTAATACAGCGTGACCCCAATAATACAGCGTGACCCCAATAATACAGCGTGACCCCAATAATACAGCGTGACCCCAATAATACAGCGTGACCCCAATAATACAGCGTGACCCCAGTAATACAGCGTGACCCCAATAATACAGCGTGACCCCAATAATACAGCGTGACCCCAATAATACAGCGTGACCCCAATAATACAGCGTGACCCCAATAATACAGCGTGACCCCAATAATACAGCGTGACCCCAGTAATACAGCGTGACCCCAATAATACAGCGTGACCCCAATAATACAGCGTGACCCCAATAATACAGCGTGACCCCAATAATACAGCGTGACCCCAATAATACAGCGTGACCCCAATAATACAGCGTGACCCCAATAATACAGCGTGACCCCAATAATACAGCGTGACCCCAATAATACAGCGTGACCCCAATAATACAGCGTGACCCCAATAATACAGCGTGACCCCAGTAATACAGCGTGACCCCAATAATACAGCGTGACCCCAATAATAGAATGGGACCCCAATAATACAGCGTGACCCCAATAATACAGCGTGACCCCAATATTACAGCGTGACCCCAATAATAGTGACACCAATAATAGAATGGGACCCCAATAATACAGCGTGACCCCAATAATAGAATGTGACCCCAATAATACAGCGTGACCCCAATAATACAGCGTGACCCCAATAATACAGCGTGACCCCAATAATACAGCGTGACCCCAATAATACAGCGTGACCCCAATAATACAGCGTGACCCCAATAATACAGCGTGACCCCAATAATACAGCGTGACCCCAATAATACAGCGTGACCCCAATAATACAGCGTGACCCCAATAATACAGCGTGACCCCAATAATACAGCGTGACCCCAGTAATACAGCGTGACCCCAATAATACAGCGTGACCCCAATAATACAGCGTGACCCCAATAATACAGCGTGACCCCAATAATACAGCGTGACCCCAATAATACAGCGTGACCCCAATAATACAGCGTGACCCCAATAATACAGCGTGACCCCAATAATACAGCGTACCCCAGTAATACAGCGTGACCCCAATAATACAGCGTGACCCCAATAATACAGCGTGACCCCAATAATACAGCGTGACCCCAATAATACAGCGTGACCCCAATAATACAGCGTGACCCCAATAATACAGCGTGACCCCAATAATACAGCGTGACCCCAATAATACAGCGTGACCCCAATAATACAGCGTGACCCCAATAATACAGCGTGACCCCAATAATACAGCGTGACCCCAATAATACAGCGTGACCCCAATAATACAGCGTGACCCCAATAATACAGCGTGACCCCAATAATACAGCGTGACCCCAATAATACAGCGTGACCCCAATAATACAGCGTGACCCCAATAATACAGCGTGACCCCAATAATACAGCGTGACCCCAATAATACAGCGTGACCCCAATAATACAGCGTGACCCCAATAATACAGCGTGACCCCAATAATACAGCGTGACCCCAATAATACAGCGTGACCCCAGTAATACAGCGTGACCCCAATAATACAGCGTGACCCCAATAATACAGCGTGACCCCAATAATACAGCGTGACCCCAGTAATACAGCGTGACCCCAATAATACAGCGTGACCCCAATAATACAGCGTGACCCCAATAATACAGCGTGACCCCAATAATACAGCGTGACCCCAATAATACAGCGTGACCCCAATAATACAGCGTGACCCCAATAATACAGCGTGACCCCAATAATACAGCGTGACCCCAATAATACAGCGTGACCCCAATAATACAGCGTGACCCCAATAATACAGCGTGACCCCAATAATACAGCGTGACCCCAATAATACAGCGTGACCCCAATAATACAGCGTGACCCCAATAATACAGCGTGACCCCAATAATACAGCGTGACCCCAATAATACAGCGTGACCCCAATAATACAGCGTGACCCCAATAATACAGCGTGACCCCAATAATACAGCGTGACCCCAATAATACAGCGTGACCCCAATAATACAGCGTGACCCCAGTAATACAGCGTGACCCCAATAATACAGCGTGACCCCAATAATACAGCTGTGACCCCAATAATACAGCGTGACCCCAATAATACAGCGTGACCCCAATAATACAGCGTGACCCCAATAATACAGCGTGACCCCAATAATACAGCGTGACCCCAATAATACAGCGTGACCCCAATAATACAGCGTGACCCCAATAATACAGCGTGACCCCAATAATACAGCGTGACCCCAATAATACAGCGTGACCCCAATAATACAGCGTGACCCCAGTAATACAGCGTGACCCCAATAATACAGCGTGACCCCAATAATACAGCGTGACCCCAATAATACAGCGTGACCCCAATAATACAGCGTGACCCCAATAATACAGCGTGACCCCAGTAATACAGCGTGACCCCAATAATACAGCGTGACCCCAATAATACAGCGTGACCCCAATAATACATGTGACCCCAATAATACAGCGTGACCCCAATAATACAGCGTGACCCCCAATAATACAGCGTAACCCCAGTAATACAGCGTGACTCCAATAATACAGTGACCCCAATAATACAGCGTAACCCAGTAATACAGCGTGACCCCAATAATACAGCGTAACCCCAGTAATACAGCGTGACACCAGTAATACAGCGTGACCCCAATAATACAGCGTAACCCCAGTAATACAGCGTGACCCCAATAATACAGCGTGACCCCAATAATACAGCGTGACCCCGTAATACAGCGTGACCCCAATAATACAGAGTGACCCCCAATAATACAGCGTGACCCCAATAATACAGAGTGACCCCAATAATACAGCGTGACCCCAATAATACAGCGTGACCCCAATAATACAGCGTAACCCCAGTAATACAGCGTGACTCCAATAATACAGAGTGACCCCCAATAATACAGCGTGACCCCAGTAATACAGAGTGACCCCAATAATACAGCGTTACCCCAATAATACAGCGTGACCCCCAATAATACAGCGTAACCCCAGTAATACAGCGTGACTCCAATAATACAGCGTGACCCCAATAATACAGCGTGACCCCAATAATACAGCGTGACCCCAATAATACAGCGTGACCCCAGTAATACAGCGTGACCCCAGTAATACAGCGTGACCCCAATAATACAGCGTGACCCCAATAATACAGCGTGACCCCAATAATACAGCGTGACCCCAATAATACAGCGTGACCCCAATAATACAGCGTGACCCCAATAATACAGCGTGACCCCAGTAATACAGCGTGACCCCCAATAATACAGCGTGACCCCAATAATACAGCGTGACCCCAATAATACAGCGTGACCCCAATAATACAGCGTGACCCCAATAATACAGCGTGACCCCAATAATACAGCGTGACCCCAATAATACAGCGTGACCCCAATAATACAGCGTGACCCCAATAATACAGCGTGACCCCAATAATACAGCGTGACCCCAATAATACAGCGTGACCCCAATAATACAGCGTGACCCCAGTAATACAGCGTGACCCCAATAATACAGCGTGACCCCAATAATACAGCGTGACCCCAATAATACAGCGTGACCCCAATAATACAGCGTGACCCCAATAATACAGCGTGACCCCAATAATACAGCGTGACCCCAATAATACAGCGTGACCCCAATAATACAGCGTGACCCCAATAATACAGCGTGACCCCATAATACAGCGTGACCCCCAATAATACAGCGTACCCCAGTAATACAGCGTGACCCCAGTAATACAGCGTGACCCCAATAATACAGCGTGACCCCAATAATACAGCGTGACCCCAATAATAGCGTGACCCCAATAATACAGCGTGACCCCAAGTAATACAGCGTGACCCCAATAATACAGCGTGACCCCAATAATACAGCGTGACCCCAATAATACAGCGTGACCCCAATAATACAGCGTGACCCCAATAATACAGCGTGACCCCAATAATACAGCGTGACCCCAATAATAGCGTGACCCCATAATACAGCGTGACCCCAATAATACAGCGTGACCCCAATAATACAGCGTGACCCCAATAATACAGCGTGACCCCAGTAATACAGCGTGACCCCAATAATACAGCGTGACCCCAATAATACAGCGTGACCCCAATAATACAGCGTGACCCCCAATAATACAGCGTGACCCCCAATAATACAGCGTGACCCCAGTAATACAGCGTGACCCCAATAATACAGCGTGACCCCAGTAATACAGCGTGACCCCAATAATACAGCGTGACCCCAATAATACAGCGTGACCCCAATAATACAGCGTGACCCCAATAATACAGCGTGACCCCCAATAATACAGCGTGACCCCAGTAATACAGCGTGACCCCCAATAATACAGCGTGACCCCAATAATACAGCGTGACCCCAGTAATACAGCGTGACCCCAATAATACAGAGTGACCCCAATAATACAGCGTGACCCCAATAATACAGCGTGACCCCAATAATACAGCGTGACCCCAATAATACAGCGTGACCCCCAATAATACAGCGTGACCCCAATAATACAGCGTGACCCCAATAATACAGCGTGACCACAATAATACAACGTGACCCCAATAATAGTGACACCAATAATAGAATGGGACCCCAATAATACAGCGTGACCCCAATAATACAGCGTGACCCCAATAATACAGCGTGACCCCCAGTAATACAGCGTGACCCCAGTAATACAGCGTGACCCCAGTAATACAGCGTGACCCCAGTAATACAGCGTGACCCCAATAATACAGCGTGACCCCAGTAATACAGCGTGACCCCAATAATACAGCGTGACCCCAATAATACAGCGTGACCCCAGTAATACAGCGTGACCCCAATAATACAGCGTGACCCCAATAATACAGCGTGACCCCAATAATACAGGTGACCCCAATAATACAGCGTGACCCCAGTAATACAGCGTGACCCCAATAATACAGCGTGACCCCAATAATACAGCGTGACCCCAATAATACAGAGTGACCCCAATAATACAGCGTGACCCCAGTAATACAGCGTGACCCCAATAATACAGCGTAACCCCAGTAATACAGCGTGACCCCAATAATACAGCGTGACCCCAATAATACAGCGTGACCCCAGTAATACAGCGTGACCCCAATAATACAGTGTGACCCCAATAATACAGCGTGACCCCAAATAATACAGCGTGACCCCAGTAATACAGCGTGACCCCAATAATACAGCGTACCCCCAATAATACAGCGTGACCCATAATACAGCGTGACCCCAATAATACAGCGTGACCCCCAGTAATACAGCGTGACCCCAATATACAGCGTGACCCCCAATAATACAGCGTGACCCCAGTAATAGAAGCGTGACCCCAATAATACAGCGTGACCCCAGTAATACAGCGTGACCCCATAATACAGCGTAACCCCAATAATACAGCGTGCCCCAATAATACAGCGTGACCCCCAATAATACAGCGTGACCCCAATAATACAGCGTGACCCCAATAATACAGCGTAACCCCAGTAATACAGCGTGACTCCAATAATACAGAGTGACCCCAATAATACAGCGTGACCCCAGTAATACAGCGTGACCCCCAATAATACAGCGTGACCCCAATAATACAGCGTGACCCCAATAATACAGCGTGACCCCAATAATACAGCGTGACCCCAGAATACAGAGTACCCCAATAATACAGCGTGACCCCAATAATACAGCGTGACCCCAATAATACAGCGTGACCCCAATAATACAGCGTGACCCCAA
Source organism: Squalus acanthias (assembly GCA_030390025.1). Taxonomy (NCBI): domain Eukaryota; kingdom Metazoa; phylum Chordata; class Chondrichthyes; order Squaliformes; family Squalidae; genus Squalus; species Squalus acanthias. The sequence continues at coordinate 946 of JASTWF010002537.1, read as the reverse complement.
TAATACAGCGTGACCCCAATAATACAGCGTGACCCCAATAATACAGCGTGACCCCAATAATACAGCGTGACCCCAATAATACAGCGTGACCCCAATAATACAGCGTGACCCCAATAATACAGCGTGACCCCAATAATACAGCGTGACCCCAATAATACAGCGTGACCCCAATATAGTGACACCAATAATAGTGACCCCAATAATACAGCGTGACCCCAATAATACAGCGTGACCCCAATAATACAGCGTGACCCCAATAATACAGCGTGACCCCAATAATACAGCGTGACCCCAGTAATACAGTGTGACCCCAATAATACAGCGTGACCCCAATAATACAGCGTGACCCCAATAATAGCGTGACCCCAATAATACAGCGTGACTCCCAATAATACAGCGTGACCCCAATAATACAGCGTGACCCCAATAATAGTGTGCCCCCAATAATACAGCATGACCCCAGTAATACAGCGTGACCCCAATAATACAGCGTGACCCCAATAATACAGCGTGACCCCAATAATAGAATGTGACCCCAATAATACAGCGTGACCCCAGTAATACAGCGTGACCCCAATAATACAGCGTAACCCCAGTAATACAGCGTGACTCCAATAATACAGAGTGACCCCAATAATACAGCGTAACCCCAGTAATACAGCGTGACCCCAATAATACAGCGTAACCCCAGTAATACAGCGTGACTCCAGTAATACAGCGTGACCCCAATAATACAGCGTAACCCCAGTAATACAGCGTGACTCCAATAATACAGAGTGACCCCCAATAATACAGCGTGACCCCAGTAATACAGCGTGACCCCAATAATACAGCGTGACCCCAGTAATACAGCGTGACCCCAATAATACAGCGTGACCCCAATAATACAGCGTGACCCCAATAATACAGCGTGACCCCAATAATACAGCGTGACCCCAATAATACA
>JASTWF010002536.1:0-23559 GCA_030390025.1 Squalus acanthias | reverse complement strand
TCCTCCCTCCCTCTCCCTCTCTTCCTCCTCCCCCCTTCTCCTTCTCCTTCTCCTCCTCCTCCTCCTCCCCCCTCCCCCCTCCCCTCTCCTCCTCCTTCTCCTCTCCATGTTTGAATCAGGTATATTTGACAAGCGATACCGGACTGCCTGTACGCGCCTGGCCAGCTCCTGGGCCCCGGAGCAGCTCAAGCAGGACCGCGTTCTGCCTCCGAGCGCCAAGGCCATCGACTGCCGGAAAACCTTTGGTGCGCTGCTGGAGTGCTGATGTCGGGCCAGGTCTGGCCGAAGTGTTCGTGTCCAAGCGCCAGCGGCCGCAGCTTGTGGTGTGGTGGGAAGCCGGGAGCCGGCACTGCGAATGTCCTGTTTATAGATATATATATATATTCCTGTCAGCTTGATGAAGATTGCACTGTGGGTGTCGCATCCCACGCACACCCTGTAAATATCAAAGTATTTAACACTGCGCCATGTGGCGAGACCGCAGAGAGTGGGAGCGGGAGTTGGAACTGTGTAAGATACCGAGCGGATAAGTGGGCTGCAAGAAGTTCCAAGGAACTATTTTTTACAGTTAGGATATATGATGCAGTCCGTGAGCTTGGTGTGTGGGTGTCTGTGGGTGTGGGCCCTGGGTATCGCCCTGCAGTCTGACAAACAGCCCACAGTCTGTGGGCCCTGGCTATCGCCCTGTGGTCTGACAAACAGCCCACAGTCTGTGGGCCCTGGGTATCGCCCTGTGGTCTGACAAACAGCCCACAGTCTGTGGGCCCTGGGTATCGCCCTGCAGTCTGACAAACAGCCCACGGTCTGTGGGTGTGGGCCCTGGGTATCGCCCTGCAGTCTGTGGGTGTGGGCCCTGGGTATCGCCCTGCAGTCTGTGGGTGTGGGCCCTGGCTATCGCCCTGCAGTCTGACAAACAGCCCACAGTCTGTGGGTGCATCACGTTACTAACCCTTCGACTGCCACAGAAGGTGATTTTAGTTCGTGGTCTGTTCTTGTTCGGTTTTTAAATTATTTTGTTCATATGTTCGACACTGTGTCAAAACACTGTGCGGGGGGGGGGGGGGTGGTGGGTCAGTGTGAGAGTGGGGGTCAGTGTGAGAGTGGGGGTCAGTGTGAGAGTGGGGGTCAGTGTGAGAGTGGGGGTCAGTGTGAGAGTGGGGGTCAGTGTGAGAGTGGGGGTCAGTATGTGTGAGAGAGTGGGAGTGTGTGTGTGCGTGTGGGGGGGGTCAGTGTGTGTGAGAGTGGGGGTCAGTATGTGTGAGAGAGTGGGAGTGTGTGTGTGTGTGGAGGGGGTCAGTGTGTGTGAGAGTGGGGGTCAGTATGTGTGAGAGTGGGAGTGTGTGTGTGTGGAGGGGGTCAGTGTGTGTGTGTGTGTGTGTGAGAGTGGGGGTCAGTGTGTGCGTGTGTGTGTGAGAGTGGGGGTCAGTGTGTGCGTGTGTGGTCAGTGTGAGAGAGTGGGGGTCAGTGTGTGTGTGTGTGTGTGTGGGGGGTCAGTGTGTGTGTGGGGGGGGTCAGTGTGTGTGTGGGGGGGGTCAGTGTGTGTGTGGGGGGGGTCAGTGTGTGTGTAGAGCCTTCGAAAATCGATGCTTGTGGAGGATGGGGAGGGCAGCTGGCGTCCAGCACGGTCCGTGTACTAGAGTTGGGGTTTGGGGTGTGCACTCTGTGGGACAGGGGAGTTGATCTGTACCTCAACCCCATTTACCCTTAGATCCACATCTCTCGATCCCCTTACCCAACAAAAATCTGTCGACCTCAGTCTTGAAAGCTCCAATGGGCCCCCAACATCCACAGCTTTTTGGGGTGGGGAGAGTTGCCGATTTCCACTGCCCTTTGTGTGAAGAAGTGTTTCCTGACGTCCCCCCTGAACGGTGCGCTCTGCGTCAGTGTCCCTGGCCTATCAGGAGGGGCGCCAGACGGGCTCCGGCTGCTGACCGCTGGTCAGTCACTGCTGCTGCCGGTTGGCTGGGGCTGAGAGCGGATGTCTTGATGGAATCTAAAGACTGTGTGCGGCAGGTGGTAAACGTTTCTCCCAGTCACCGTGTGGGCAGCAGATTCTGGCCGCCCTCGCTTCACCGCCCCGGTTTACCTGCTGCCGGAGAGCGATCTCGGGGACGTCCAGTCCTGCCCGCTCCCCCAGCCTCGGCCCGGGGGGAGGGTTTTACAGGGCATCGGTCTCACTATTTAGTCGCCATGTGGTTCGGTGTTCCCACTGGCACTTTTCCCACTTTGTTTCTTGTTGATTATTATTTTGTTTCGGAAAGTCGTTGGTCCACATTTGGAGTTTAGGTTCTGCCCCAGGGTTCCTGGGGGTCGAGGGTTTCTTGTAGCCATGCGCCTGTCTCTCTCCCTCCCGCTCTGTCTGAACTCACTGCGTGTGTGGGTGCCCGGGGGGGCGGTGGGGTAGAGGTGTGTGAGCAACACAGATCCCAGCCCTCGATGCGAAAATGTCTCAGGCCTCGGGAGGGAGGCAGCCAGGCCAACACTTGGAGACTAACATCGGGCTGTCGTGGGAGAGAGGAGAGAGGAGAGGGGAGGGGAGGCCGCACCGGGGGGGAGAGAGGGAAGGCCGCACCGGGGGAGAGAGGAGAGGGGAGGCCTCACCGGGGAGATGGGGAGGCCTCACCGGGGGGAGATGGGGAGGCCCCACCGGGGGAGAGAGGGGAGGCCTCACCGGGGAGAGAGGGGAGGCCGCACCGGGGGAGATGGGGAGGCCTCACCGGGGGGGAGATGGGGAGGCCTCACCGGGGGAGAGATGGGGAGGCCTCACCGGGGGGAGAGATGGGGAGGCCTCACCGGGGGAGAGATGGGGAGGCCTCACCGGGGGAGAGATGGGGAGAGATGGGGAGGCCTCACCGGGGGAGAGATGGGGAGGCCTCACCGGGGGAGAGATGGGGAGGCCTCACCGGGGGAGAGATGGGGAGGCCTCACCGGGGGAGAGATGGGGAGGCCTCACCGGGGGAGAGATGGGGAGGCCTCACCGGGGGAGAGATGGGGAGGCCTCACCGGGGGAGAGATGGGGAGGCCTCACCGGGGGAGAGATGGGGAGGCCTCACCGGGGGAGAGATGGGGAGGCCTCACCGGGGGAGAGATGGGGAGGCCTCACCGGGGGAGAGATGGGGAGGCCTCACCGGGGGAGAGATGGGGAGGCCTCACCGGGGGAGAGATGGGGAGGCCTCACCGGGGGAGAGATGGGGAGGCCTCACCGGGGGAGAGATGGGGAGGCCTCACCGGGGGAGAGATGGGGAGGCCTCACCGGGGGAGAGATGGGGAGGCCTCACCGGGGGAGAGATGGGGAGGCCTCACCGGGGGAGAGATGGGGAGGCCTCACCGGGGGAGAGATGGGGAGGCCTCACCGGGGGAGAGATGGGGAGGCCTCACCGGGGGAGAGATGGGGAGGCCTCACCGGGGGAGAGATGGGGAGGCCTCACCGGGGGAGAGATGGGGAGGCCTCACCGGGGGAGAGATGGGGAGGCCTCACCGGGGGAGAGATGGGGAGGCCTCACCGGGGGAGAGATGGGGAGGCCTCACCGGGGGGAGAGATGGGGAGGCCTCACCGGGGGAGAGATGGGGAGGCCTCACCGGGGGAGAGATGGGGAGGCCTCACCGGGGGAGAGATGGGGAGGCCTCACCGGGGGAGAGATGGGGAGGCCTCACCGGGGGGAGAGATGGGGAGGCCTCACCGGGGGAGAGATGGGGAGGCCTCACCGGGGGGGAGAGATGGGGAGGCTTCACCGGGGGAGAGATGGGGAGGCCTCACCGGGGGAGAGATGGGGAGGCCTCACCGGGGGAGAGATGGGGAGGCCTCACCGGGGGAGAGATGGGGAGGCCTCACCGGGGGAGAGATGGGGAGGCCTCACCGGGGGAGAGATGGGGAGGCCTCACTGGGGGAGAGATGGGGAGGCCTCACCGGGGGAGAGATGGGGAGGCCTCTCCGGGGGAGAGATGGGGAGGCCTCTCCGGGGGAGAGAGGAGAGGCCTCACTGGAGGAGAGGCCTCACCGGGGGAAAAGGGCCCTTGGCACCTCCAGCTGTGGAATGAGTAGCTGATGGGGTGCTCCGGCCCAGTGAGACTAGGCTGCATGAAGGGGCACCTCTGCCTCCCTGGCACCGTTGGCCCTGACTCTGCCATGGCTGACAGGGATGTGGAGTTGGGCCTGGCTATTCTGACATTTCAGTGTCTGACACGCTCCCTCTGACGAGTGCTCACAGTATTTATTTCTCCGGAAGCCATCTTAGTGCTGCTGTTCTGTTATTTATTGTGTAAATATTTCTGGAGCTGACACTCTGCTGTTGGAGTGCGAGCGAGCGTGAGTGAGTGAGTGCGTGTGTGTCTGTGGGGGAAGAGGGGGAGTGGTGAGTAACAGCCACAGATACCAGGCCCTGCCCCTGCAACAGCAAATGCCCCCCGTCTCGTCTCATCTCCCCTCCCCGCGGGGTGATCACCTCCTGGATTGCAGCCTTCACTGAACAACGCCCGGACTCTCCGTGTGATTGGAGCTCGGCTCCAGCGTCCAGTCACTCGGGGTCCGTCCCACGAGTGGCCGGAGTGTGCACGCCAGCGGTCCGTTCACAGCACAAGGTGGTTACGGACCAGGGAGTCCGTTCGCCCAGCCACAAACACCCTAAAGTCAGTGTTAAATCTCTCAGCTCTCACTCTGGCCGGATGGATTATCCTTATTTAAAAGGCCCTGCTTCCCTCTGGTTTTAGACACCTGACTCTCACTGGTCGCTCCAGCCCCCCACCACCTCCTGAACTAAGCTTACTGCTGGACCAGGTCCCCAGAGAGTGTTACATTGTCCATGTACAAAGAAACCAACAGCTGTTGAGGGTCTTCCGTCTTCCACAGGAGCAAAGTGAAGGCCCAGGACACATCCCAGGCCCCGTCGTCAGATAGCTGATCTCAGGCCGGGCATGTAGTAGAGGCTACTGTTGGTCGCCTGGGTTAGGCAGAGGGAAGAATCATTCGGGGTTCCTGCTCCTGATCGCTGACCCGAGACTTCCCTCCCCCCCCCAAAACCCCGGACAGTACAAATGAGGATAGGATCGGGCGAGGCCTTGAAGTTGTATCACAATCGGATATCCCATCAACGCTCGCTGTCTAGACTCTCGACCATTTGTTTGTGGTACGTGGGGGGGGGTCGGCTGGGACCCGTACCCCAGTGAGAGTCAGCACCTTCAGGAGAGGAGGGGACCCGTACCCCAGTGAGAGTCAGCACCTTCAGGAGAGGAGGGGACCTGTACCCCAGTGAGAGTCAGCACCTTCAGGAGAGGAGGGGACCTGTACCCCAGTGAGAGTCAGCACCTTCAGGAGAGGAGGGGACCCGTACCCCAGTGAGAGTCAGCACCTTCAGGAGAGGAGGGGGACCCGTACCCCAGTGAGAGTCAGCACCTTCAGGAGAGGAGGGGACCCGTACCCCAGTGAGAGTCAGCACCTTCAGGAGAGGAGGGGACCTGTACCCCAGTGAGAGTCAGCACCTTCAGGAGAGGAGGGGACCCGTACCCCAGTGAGAGTCAGCACCTTCAGGAGAGGAGGGGACCCGTACCCCAGTGAGAGTCAGCACCTTCAGGAGGGGAGTGGGACCCGTACCCCAGTGAGAGTCAGCACCTTCAGGAGAGGAGGGGACCCGTACCCCAGTGAGAGTCAGCACCTTCAGGAGAGGAGGGGACTCGTACCCCAGTGAGAGTCAGCACCTTCAGGAGTGGAGGGGACCCGTACCCCAGTGAGAGTCAGCACCTTCAGGAGAGGAGGGGACCCGTACCCCAGTGAGAGTCAGCACCTTCAGGAGAGGAGGGGACCCGTACCCCAGTGAGAGTCAGCACCTTCAGGAGAGGAGGGGACCCGTACCCCAGTGAGAGTCAGCACCTTCAGGAGAGGAGGGAACCCGTGCCCCAGTGAGAGTCAGCACCTTCAGGAGAGGAGGGGAGCCGTACCCCTCGCTGGTTGGGCGAGCCTGGTATGGTGTGTCCTGGGCCCTCGCTGGTTGGGTGGGCCTGGTATGGAGTGTCCTGGGCCCTCGCTGGTTGGGTGGGCCTGGTATGGTGTGTCCTGGGCCCTCGCTGGTTGGGTGGGCCTGGTATGGTGTGTCCTGGGCCCTCGCTGGTTGGGTGGGCCTGGTATGGTGTGTCCTGGGCCCTCGCTGGTTGGGTGGGCCTGGTATGGTGTGTCCTGGGCCCTCGCTGGTTGGGTGGGCCTGGTATGGTGTGTCCTGGGCTCTCGCTGGTTGGGTGGGCCTGGTATGGTGTGTCCTGGGCCCTCGCTGGTTTGCACTGTGCAATGTTCCTTTTGTTCTGTTTTTCCTGTGAAACTGCTGAATGATCAGATTTACTGTACAAAGCCATTCGCTGATCAATAAACCTAGACCTTGTGACCAGTTACCCCCTCTGTTTCCATCTGATCACTTTCCTTTCCCCCCAATTCCTGAAGGCACTGGCTTACATTTACACAGTTTCCTGCCTCGGACATTTGGGAGTCCTTCACAAGAATGAATGTTAGTTACTGCAGCAGCCAGTTTTCACCCAGCACGATTTCCAAACTGCACGAGCACAAAATTCTAGGCTGACACTCCAGTACAGTACTGAGGGAGTGCCGCACTATCGGAGGGGCGGTACTAAGGGAGCGCCGCACCGTCGGAGGGGCAGTACTGAGGGAGCGCCGCACTGTCGGAGGGGCGGTACTGAGGGAGCGTCGCACTGTCGGAGGGGCGGTACTGAGGGAGTGCCGCACTATCGGAGGGGCGGTACTAAGGGAGCGCCGCACTGTCGGAGGGGCAGTACTGAGGGAGCGCCGCACTGTCGGAGGGGCGGTACTGAGGGAGCGCCGCACTGTCGGAGGGGCAGTACTGAGGGAGCGCTGCACTGTCGGAGGGGCCGTCTTTCAGATAAGACATTAAACTGAGGCTCCGTCTGACCTCTCGGGTGGACGTAAAAGATCCCATGGCCGCTATTTTGAAGAAGAGCAGGGGAATTCTCCCCGGTGTCCTGGGGCCAATATTTATCCCTCGACCAATACCAATAAAAACAGATGATCCAGTCATTATCACGTTGCTGTTTGTGGGAGCTTGCTGTGCGCAAATAGGGTGCACGTTCCCTACATTACAACAGTGACTACACTTCAAAAATTGGCTGTAAAGGGCTTTGTGACGTCCTGAGGTGGTGAAACGCGCTGTAGAAATGCAAATCTTTCTTTTTATTCAGATGAAGGGTGTATTAATCTGTTTGTGGCGGTGCTGGTTGCGGTGGGAATGTTGGTCGGGACCCCAGGCGGCAGTTCTGGCCGAGTCGCACCCCCTCAGTGCAGCAGCGGCCGAGTCGCACCCCCTCAGTGCTGCAGCGGTCTCTCGGCCTTGATGCTGGACTTCTGTCCCCACCCACCTGCTGAGACAGAGACAGGACCAGCTCAGGAGGACACTGTCCCTTTAATGAGTGGTCGTACAACACCAGGTTATAGTCCAACAGTTTTATTTGAAATCACAAGCTTTCGGAACTATCGCTCATGGTACATGGTACATCGGCGAGACCATGCAGACACTGAGACAACGTATGAACGAGCACCGCGCAACAATCGCCAGGCAGGATTGTTACCTCCCAGTCGGGGAACACTTCAGCAGTCAAGGACATTCAGCCTCGGATCTGCGGGTAAGCGTTCTCCAAGGCAACCTTAGAAACACACGACAACGCAAAATCATCGAGCAGAAACTGATAGCCAAGTTCTGCACTCATGAAGACGGTCTCAATCGGGATCTTGGGTTTATGTCACGATACATGACGTGATCCGGACTCGAGTCGTCGTTAGCTTGTTCACAGATGTGATTCCCAGTAAAAAAGTAAAAATTTTCCCAGTAAAAAAGTAAATTTTTTTTTTTTAAAGCTTTTCGTTTTACATACAGACGGCAGCTTTTGACACGTTAGAACCCCTGCGACTTCACCTCATTGTCTCAGTTGTATCTTGCTATGTCTTTTGATGTGGTACCTTCCTGGCTGACTTAATTAACTTTATCACACCTCGGCAGATAGTCAGGATGATTTAATTTATTGGTCTGCAATTGTAAAGTACACATGCTTTTTTTTCCATCTATATATGCTCTGACGATTCTGTATCCAATTTACTTCACCTGAGGAAGGAGCGATAGTTCCGAAAGCTTGTGATTTCAAATAAAACTGTTGGACTATAACCTGGTGTTGTGCGACCTCTCAATTTTGTCCACCCCAGTCCAACACCGGCATCTCCGCATCATGACCTTTAATGAGTGACAGCAAAGGCAGCCAATCAGGTAGCTTGTTTATTTCAATCTGTCAAATCAAGAGCCGCCGAAAGGCGGGCGGAACAAAAAAAGGGTCAATCAGCAAATCCGAAACAAACGCCTTTGAAAACAGTTTAAGCGAGCATCCAATCAAATGGAGTCTTACAACGTCGTCTTTGCCCTCATTGGGGCCGGTTGGTTGGCTGATTGACAGGGGGCGCAGCCAATCAGCAGGATCTGCCTATCAGAACAGCAGGCGAGGGTGATTGACAGACTGGCAGCCAATCAGGGAATCGGAGTTTTCCATTAACCAATCAGCAGTGAGGGAGCGGTTTTGTAGGCGGGAGGAGGATTCTGGCGGGGAAAATGGAAGCTGAGGCGACGGAGAGAGAGGCCGGGCCCGGGGGTGAGGCGGAGAGAGAGGCCGGGCCCGGGGGTGAGGCGGAGAGAGAGGCCGGGCCCGGGGGTGAGGCGAAGAGAGAGGCCGGGCCCGGGGGAGAGACGGAGAGAGAGGCTGGGCCCGGGGGAGAGACGGAGAGAGAGGCTGGGCACGGAGGAGAGACGGAGAGAGAGGCTGGGCCCGGGGGAGAGGCCGCGGTCGGACCCGAGGGGTCGAAGCGGCTGAAAATGTTCTCGGCGGCGATGAAAACAACCTTGGAGAAGATGCTGGAAACCGCGAGGTAATGGGGAGCGGGACTGCCCCTTTAAGAGATCCCTGTATGCTTGGACTGCCCCTTTAAGAGACCCCCCCCCCCCCCCCCCCCATGCCGGGACTGACCCTTTAAGAGACCCACCTTATGCTGGATCTGCCGCTTTAAGAGACCCACCTCTTGTGCCTGAACTGCCCCTTGTGAGAGACCCCCGTGTGCAAGGACTGCCCCTTTAAGAGACCCCCGTGTGCAAGGACTGCCCCTTTAAGAGACGCTCATATGTCGGGACTGCCTCTTTATAAATCCCCCCCATGCCAGGATGCCCCTTTAAGCGACCCCTCTTGTGCTGGGACTCCCCCTTAAGAGACCTGCTCACGCCAGGACTGCGCCTTTAAGAGACCCCCTTATGCCGGGACTGCCCCTTTAAGCGACCCCTGTCTCTAAATTGAAAATGTCCAAGGTTACTTTAATGCACTTGTTTATTTTGAGTTTCACACAGAAGTTTGTGTGATGGGCGAGCTTTAATAATTGTGGACGTGTCCCCTTTGTGTTGACTCCTGTGCAGCTTCGAGAGGTTTGCTCAGTCCTATAAGCCTGTTTATAAGTTCCAGCCGCAGTTCACGAACAGTGTCTACAAGCAGCTCACCTCTCAGCTCCAGACCTCCATCCAGGTGAGTACCCAGGAGCCGCGGTCTATAAAATCCTCGGCTGTTTGTCAGAGTATTCGAACAGGACTAAACAACGTTGGCCTAATGTGATAAATAATTGGCCAGAATTGGGAACAAAAATGAAAAGGAGATATTTGCAGGGCTTTGGGGACAGAGCAGGGGCAGGGGGGGGAGTGGGACTAATCGGAGAGCTCTTTCAAAGAGCCGGCACAGGCACGATGGGCTGAATGGCCTCCCTCTGTGCTGTGTGATTCTAAATAACAAATCTCAGTTCTGCTCCCCTTCTTTGTGCCCTGAATCTCCTCGTTCTGTGATGGGTCACTATTTCAACCTTCAGCTCCCTCAGTCCAAATCGCTGGGGCTTCCTGCCTAAACCCGTCTTTCACTAACCCCAAAATCTATCCATTCGACTATGATTTTGATCACACACACCCCTTCCCCTCCACCAGCTCAGCCTCTGCTCTTCCTCCCCTGTGAAGCTCCTGGGGTGTTTCCCACATTGAAGACCCATTACAAACTCCCACCTCTGTGTTGTCGAAAACAGATTTGATCCACAGCTTTCAACAACAGTAACTTGTATTTAACACGGTAAAACATCTCGAGGAGCTTCACAGGAGCGATTATCAGACAAAATTTGACACTGAGCCACATAAGGAGATATTAGGACAGATGGGTCAAAAGCTGGGTCAAAGAGGTTGGGTTTTAAGGAGCATCTTAAAGGAGGAGAGAGAGGCGGAGAGGTTTAGGGAGGGAATTCCTGAGCTCGGGGCCCAGGCAGCTGAAGGCACGGCCGCCAATGGTGGAGCGATGAAAACTGGGGATGTGCAAGAGGCCAGAATTGGAGGAGCGCAGAGATCTGGGAGGGTTGTGGGGCTGGAGGAGGTTAGAGAGATAGGGAGGGGGGGCGAGGAGGCCATGGAGGGATTTGAACACAAGGATGAGAATTTTAAAATTGAGGCGTTCAGGCAGATATCGCCACGGACCAGGCAAATCATTCAGTGTTTGAGGGAGTGCTGTGATGCAATATTCCAGGACACAGCCTACAAACACTTGTGTGCTCCACGAAATCATTATCAGGAGCGCTGGCTGATAGTCTTGTGTCTCCTCACTAGTCCAGGAGTGTTAGTACTAACTATAGTCCCACTCAGCCATTATGGTTGTGCTGCTTTCTTATTCCTGGGGACAAGGAACTGTTTTGCAGCATAGAGTTAGAATCTTACTGCACAGGCGGAGGCCATTCGGCCCATTGAGCCTGTGCTGGCTCTCTGGGAGAGCTCTCCAATTTTTTTTTAATTCATTTTTATGGGATGGGGCGTCGCTGGCAAGGACAGCATTTATTGTCCATCCCTAATCGCCCTTGAGAAGGTGGTGGTGAGCCGCCTCCTTGAACCGCTGCAGTCCGTGTGGTGAAGGTGCTCCCACAGCGCTGTTAGGGAGGGAGTTCCAGGATTTTGACCCAGCGACGATGAAGGATCGGCTGATATACTTCCAAGCCAAGATGGTGTGTGACTTGGAGGGGAACTTTGAGGTGGTGGTGTTCCCAGGCGCCTGCTGCCCTTGTCCTTCTAGGTGGTGGAGGTCGCGGGTTTGGGAGGTGCTGCTGAAGAAACCTTGGCAAGTTGCTGCAGTGCATCTTGTAGATGGTGCACACTGCAGCCACGGTGCGCCGGTGGTGGAGGGAGTGAATGTTTAAGGTGGTGGATGGGGTGCCAATCAAGCGGGCTGCTTTGTCCTGGATGGTGTCGAGCTTCTTGAGTGTTGTCGGAGCTGCACTCATCCAGGCAAGTGGAGAGTGTTCCATCACACTCCTGACTTGTGCCTTGTAGATGGTGGAAAGGCTTTGGGGAGTCAGGAGGTGAGACACTCGCCGCAGAATACCTAGCCTCTGACCTGCTCTTGTTGCCACAGTATTTATGTGGCTGGTCCACTTAAGTTTCTGGTCAATGGTGACCCCAGGATATTGACGGTGGGGGATTCGGCGATGGTAATGCCATTGAATATCAATGTGATTTCATTATCTGTAAGGGGTGACGTGTGGCTCTGTGCTTAGCCTGGGTGCTAGTGCGGGGATAGGCCTTGTTGCTTGTTCTGGTCTCCAGCCAGCCTGGTAACACTAGACACCTGTGAGTGGTTCGACCCACTCGCCCTTACGGTTCTGACACTGGACTTAGGTGCGAGAGCAATAATGCAGAGAAAACTCAGGTAGACTCGGTTGAATAGTGCGAAATGGAAAATCTTTTTCGTGATTTCAAATAAAACTGTTGGACTATAACCTGGTGTTGTGCGACTTCTCATTATTGAATATCAAGGGGAGTTGGTTAGACTCTCGCTTGTTGGAGATAATCATTGCCTGGCACTTCTGTGGCGCGAATGTTACCTGCCACTTATCAGCCCAAGCCTGAACGTCGTCCAGGTCCCACTCCCTGCTCTTTCCCCACAGCTCTGCAAACTTTTCCCCTTCAAGTATTTATCCAATTCCTCTTTTGAAAGTTACTATTGAATCTGCTCCCACCGCCCTTTCAGACAGCGCATTCCAGAGCATAGAATCTTACAGCACAGAAGGGGGTCATTCGGCCTGTCGTTCCTGTGCTGGCTCTTTGAAATTTAGTCCCACACCCCAGCTTTCACCCCATAACCCTACAAACTAGTGCTCTTCAAAAACATGTCCAATGGCCTTTTGAAGGTTCCTATGAATTCTGATTCCATCACCTTTTCAGGCAGTGGATTCCAGATCATCACAACCCTCTGAAATAATTTCTCCTCATTTCCCCTCTAGATCTTGTGCCAATGATGTTAAATCTGTGTCCTCTGGTTATCGATCCACTTGCCAGAGGAAACAGCTTCTCCTTATTTACTCCCATCAAAACCATTCATGATTTTGAACACCTCTATTAAATCTCCTCTTAACCTTCTCTGCTCTAAGGAGAACAATCCCAGCTTCTCCAGTCTCTCCACCTCACTGAAGATCATCACAAGACGCTGCGTAAAAAACATTGTCCTCATCTCCCCTCTGTTCTCTCTTTCTCCCCCTTGAACAATCTGTTGTGCAGCATTCTCATGCACTGACGTTGGAGTTCCTCAGTGTTGGAGCAGATATCTGTCGAGTGAATTACCTTATGCCTTGGAGTCTTACCCTGAATCTTGCCGTCCCGCCCCATCACAGGAAGAGATAAATCAGATCTCCAAAGACGGTCTCTTTGAACGAGCGCTCCCTAAACTGGATCAGCTGGAGAGAGAATCAGAAGCCCGTTCGGCGCCTGCGTGGTAAGGGACATTCTGGAGTTGCTCTCTGTAAAAATAATAACTTGGTGAGGGCTCGATTCCTGGGGCTTGGTGGCTACTGATCATTGCCCAGTGACCCCTGGGTTAGAGAGAGGGGGAATCAGCCAGGGTTCCTGCTCCTGATCACTGTCCAGTGAGCCCTAGGTTAGAGAGGGGAAATTAGCCAGGGTTCCTGCTCCTGATCACTGTCCAGTGACCCCTGGGTTAGGGAGTGGGGGAATCAGCCAGGGTTCCTGCTCCTGATCACTGCCCAGTGACCCCTGGGTTAGAGAGAGGGGGAAATCAGCCAGGGTTCCTGCTCCTGATCACTCTCCAGTGACCCCTGGGTTAGGGAGAGGGGAAATCAGCCAGGGTTCCTGCTCCTGATCACTGCCCAGTGACCCCTGGGTTAGAGAGAGGGGAAATCAGCCAGGGTTCCTGCTCCTGATCACTGTCCAGTGACCCCTGGGTTAGAGAGAGGGGGAAATCAGCCAGGGTTCCTGCTCCTGATCACTGCCCAGTGACCCCTGGGTTAGAGAGAGGGGGAAATCAGCCAGGGTTCCTGCTCCTGATCACTGTCCAGTGACCCCTGGGTTAGAGAGAGGGGGAATCAGCCAGGGTTCCTGATCACTGCCCAGTGACCCCTGGGTTAGAGAGAGGGTCAGCAGGAGAGGAGGGCGGGCGATGTAAAATAGCCGCCTGTCGTCCTTTGATTTTCACAGTCGGGCGGGTGTTGGTTTTGCCCCGGAGCCTGCGCTGTGTCTTGCACGCTGACTGAAGCTGCTGTCGCTGAATTTCCTTTTGCAGGCGTCCCTCGGGCTCCCCTGGTGAGGACCTGCGGAGCCACTCTGTGCCGTACCTGCTGCAGCAGCGAGAGTACCTGCGGCTGAAGGTGAAGAGGGCGAAGGAGGAGAACGCAGCGCTGGCCCAGTCCGTCCTCCAGGGCAGGGGCCGGGTCCAGCAGCTGCAGGCAAAGCGGGACGAGCAGTGCCAGGGGTGGCAGGTAGGTGCCCTCCAGGGTCAGAGGCCGGAAGCGCCAGGGGGAAATCCCCACTGCAACAACTAGCGCCTGGGGTCACCGGCTGGGAGCGCCAGGGGGAAATCCCCACTGTAAACCAGTGCCGCAGGTCAGAGGCCGGGAGCGCCAGGGGGAAATCCCCACTGTAAACCAGTGCCGCAGGTCAGAGGCCGGGAGCGCCAGGGGGAAATCCCCACTGTAACAACCAGCGCCGCAGGCCTGGGGTCGCGGTGAGGGCGGGGGCCTGGGGTCGCGGTGAGGGCGGGGCCTGGGGTCGCGGTGAGGGCGGGGCCTGGGGTCGCGGTGAGGGCGGGGCCTGGGGTCGCGGTGAGGGCGGGGCCTGGGGTCGCGGTGAGGGCGGGGCCTTGGGGTCGCGGTGAGGGCGGGGCCTTGGGGTCGCGGTGAGGGCGGGGCCTTGGGGTCGCGGTGAGGGCGGGGCCTGGGGCCGCGGCGGGGGCTTGGGGTCGCGGTGAGGGAGGGGGCCTGGGGCCGCGGCGGGGGCTTGGGGTCGCGGTGAGGGAGGGGGCCTGGGGTCGCGGTCAGGGCGGGGGCCTGGGGTCGCGGTGAGGGCGGGGCCTGGGGTCGCGGTGAGGGCGGGGCCTGGGGTCGCGGTGAGGGCGGGGCCTGGGGTCGCGGTGAGGGCGGGGCCTGGGGTCGCGGTGAGGGCGGGGCCTGGGGTCGCGGTGAGGGCGGGGCCTGGGGTCGCGGTGAGGGCGGGGGCCTGGGGTCGCGGTCAGGGCGGGGGCCTGGGGTCGCGGTGAGGGCGGGGGCCTGGGGTCGCAGTCAGGGCGGGGGCCTGGGGTCGCGGTGAGAGGGGTCCTGGGGTCACCGTGGGTCAGCAATGGAGAAATGATTTCTGTGCGTGTTAATACGGGGGGGGGGGGGGAGTTCTCCCTCTCTCCCCAATGAGTGGGTGCTCCTTGTGCAGGGGCGACTGTATCGCAGGGTCCTCGTCACTAACGCTGGTATGTGTTTGTTTGCCAGGAATGCAAAGAGATCTGTCGACAGTTGAAGTTGGGTGAGCAGTGAGCGAGCGGAGGTGGCCGGACTGGGAATCCCTTTGTTGGAGCAGATGTGTTGTTCTAAATACTGGCGAGTTCCTGAGCCGTCACTCACGTCCCTGCCCTCTTCCTGCAATAGGTGAAACCAGCTCTGCTCCCATTCCCATTAGAACTTGACCCAATAACCGGTGAGCAGAGGAATGGGTGGGGGGCATTGTGAGGGCTGAGTGAATAGTGTATGTGTGTCTGTGAGAGAGAGCCAGAGGGAGACACACACCTCTGGCTCCCAGATACAGCACCAGCTGAGAGGCTGTCCTTTCCCCCTGTGGGATGAAAGACAGCTTTCCCTGCTAACTGGCTGGGGCCCACGTGATCAGAATGTGGGACAGTGTAGAGGGAGCTTTACTCTGTATCTAACCCATGCTGTACCTGCCCTGGGAGTGTTTGATGGGACAGTGTAGAGGGAGCTTTACTCTGTATCTAACCCGTGCTGTACCTGCCCTGGGAGTGTTTGATGGGGACAGTGTAGAGGGAGCTTTACTCTGTATCTAACCCGTGCTGTACCTGCCCTGGGAGTGTTTGATGGGACATTGTAGAGGAGCTTTACTCTGTATCTAACCCGTGCTGTACCTGCCCTGGGAGTGTTTGATGGGGACAGTGTAGAGGGAGCTTTACTCTGTATCTAACCCGTGCTGTACCTGCCCTGGGAGTGTTTGATGGGACATTGTAGAGGAGCTTTACTCTGTATCTAACCCGTGCTGTACCTGCCCTGGGAGTGTTTGATGGGACAGTGTAGAGGGAGCTTTACTCTGTATCTAACCCGTGCTGTACCTGCCCTGGGAGTGTTTGATGGGACTATGTAGAGGGAGCTTTACTCTGTATCTAACCCGTGCTGTACCTGCCCTGGGAGTGTTTGATGGGACATTGTAGAGGAGCTTTACTCTGAATCTAACCCGTGGTTGCCTTGCTGGGCACAAAGATTGTGTAAAATGTCGGTGCTTGACTTGTCTCTGAGGTTTGATGCCGGAAGCCTTTGTCCCAATCGCTGTCATTGGTAAAACTCTCCTGTTCAGTTACAAGTCTCCTCTGTGCATTATCTTGCTTAAATTGTTGGAAAGTAAGTGGAAGGGTTGACCTGCTCCGTCCCTGTTTTGCAGCGGGGGCTGTTAACGCCTTTGTCCCTGCTTCCCCCCCCCCCCCCCCCCCCCCCGCAGTGCGTCAGCGAGGGTACCCGGGGAGTGTAGGGGGGACCCGGTCATCGGAGCAGGTGGGGCAACACAGCGGGTCAGTTGCTCCGGGTCTGAGGCTCCGAGCTGACTGGGACGGAGTGGGGCGGGGGAGAAGGAAATGGTACAGCGGATTACTGAAACACCGCCGACCCTCGACCGGGGCTACACCAGAGCTGTCCCGCTCTCGCATCGTGTCTTTCCAGGCTGATTTCCGGGACTCTGCGTCGCTGTTTAATGAATGCACTGGTTGCCCCTGCCCCGGCCGGGGGGGTGCGGACCCTCGCAAGCTCAGCAGAATACAGCGGGGTCGTTTCCCTCTCGCTCAGTCCTGTCGCTCTCCTGCAGCAGCTCATTCCAGTTTGACATCCACCGTGGGACCGACACCTTTGACACACGGGGACAGCGACGCCTGCACTCACCGCACGGAAACATAACCTTTGTGGGGTTCGGGGGGCTGTTTAATTTGGCGCGGGGGTCCACAATGTAAATCTCTTTGTGTGTTGGAATTAAATTGAAACTGAAAACGGGTGTCAGTTTAGACCGCGTCCTGTGTGCCGCCTCTTCATTCCTCTCCCCTCGTGCCCGGGAGCTGTCACACAGGCACTGATCCCCCTTCAGTACCTCGCCGCAGGCCTCTGCTCCCAGCCTACAGGGTATCATAGTGTCCAGCGTAGGACGCTGGGTGTGGCCACCCCTGCCTGAAGGTTCTTCCCTCCTCGCCCGTGGGAGAGGCGATCGTCGACAGCACTGATATCGCCCCCCACGACCTGAGGCTGGTGCATTCAACACTCGCCAGAAACTGAACCGGACCAGCCACATAAATACTGTGGCTACAAGAGCAGGTCAGAGGCTGGGTATTCTGCGGCGAGTGTCTCACCTCCTGACTCCCCAAAGCCTTTCCACCATCTACAAGGCACAAGTCAGGAGTCTGATGGAATACTCTCCACTTGCCTGGATGAGTGCAGCTCCAACAACACTCAAGAAGCTCGACACCATCCAGGACAAAGCAGCCCGCTTGATTGGCACCCCATCCACCACCTTAAACATCCACTCCCTCCACCACCGGCGCACCGTGGCTGCAGTGTGTACCATCTACAAGATGCACTGCAGCAACTCGCCAAGGCTTCTTCGGCAGCACCTCCCAAACCCGCGACCTCTTCCACCTAGAAGGACAAGGGCAGCAGGCGCATGGGAACAGCACCACCTCCAAGTTCCCCTCCAAGTCACACACCATCCTGGCTTAGAAGTATAGCGGGCTGTTCCTTCATCGTCACTGGGTCAACATCCTGGATCTCCCTCCCTAACAGCACTGTGGGAGCACCTTCACCACACGGACTGCAGCGGTTCAAGAAGGAGGCTCACCACCACCTTCTCAAGGGCAATTAGGGATGGGCAATAAATGCCGGCCTTGCCAGCGACGCCTACATCACATGAACGAATGGGGGGAAAAACCAGGGGCCGAGCCTGGCTGGGTCCTGTAAGCAGGCAGCACCTGTACTGACGAGGCGCGCGTTATCTGAGCTTCCTACCACTGAGAGCCATTTAGAAACCTTGAATCCATCTTCTCATTCTGTGGATACTAATGGGCTGAGCTGTTCCGACTGAGGGCGTAATCGCCTCCGAGGGCACAAGCGGGGAGGAAGGGCGTTTCCACTAGACCCACCATATTCGAACAGGGAGAACCAGCACAGCATCAGCTAGCACCAGAGGAGGCCATTCGGCCCATGGTGCCTGTGCCGGATCTTTGAAAGAGCTATCCAGTTAGTCCCACTCCCCCCTGCTCTTTTCCCTTTTTCCATTTCTCTGTTTTAAGTCATAGAGTCATACGACACAGGAGGAGGCCATTCGGCCCATCGAGTCCGTGCCGGCTCTCTGCAGAGCGATCCAGTCAGTCCCATTCCCCCGCTCTGTCCCCGTAGCCCTGCAAGTTTATTTCCCTCAAGTGACTATCCAGTCTCCCCTTGAAAACATTGAGTGTCTCCGCTTCCACCACTTCCGTCGGCAGCGAGTTCCAGGTCATCACCACTCGCTGCGTAAAAAAGCTTTTCCTCACGTCCCCCCCTGTATCTCTTGCCCAAAACCTTAAATCTGTGTCCCCTAGTCCTTGTACCATCAACTAGTGAGAGCAGCCTTTCCCCGTCTAGCCCATCCAAACTTATCATAATCAGCTTCTCCAACCTGTCCTTGTAGTTAAGATCCCCCATCCCCGGAACCATTCTGGTAAATCTCCTCTGCACCCTCTCAAGGGCCTTCACATCCTTCCTAATGTGTCGTGACCAGAACTGGACCCAATACTCCAGTTGTGGCCTAACCAGCGCTTTATAAAGGTTCAGCATAACTTCTCTACTTTTGTACTCAATACCTCTATTTATGAAGCCCGAGATCCCATATGCTTTGCTAACCACTCTCAATTTATCCAATTCCCTTTTGAAAGTTACTATTGAATCTGCTTCCACCGCCCTTTCAGGCAGTGCGCTCCAGATCACAACTCTCCGCATGGAGCCAGCTGCTCAGTTCATTCTCTCCACTGCATCACTGGGCAAGCAACGGATGAACCTTGGCCATTTCCCTCACCGGGAAGACCTCGGCAATGCCGTTAGCACCTGGAGTCACGGGTACCCCCAGGGAATGGGCGTCCTAACTGCGTTCGGGATGCGACGGAGAGTGTCGCACCGAGCGGGGTGCAACACCTTGAGAGTACGTTACAGTGAGGACTGATCAGAGGGTCCTCCAGTGAGGGGGGTGTTTCGGAGAGGGGGGCGGGAGAGCGTTTGACGAGCGATACAATCACGGAGGGTTGTGTGACGTAGCGGACAGAATTATGTGATGGGTGTGGGAATATCAGGAAGTGTGAAAATGACAGTGTGGAGTGCATCAGTGTGTTAATAAGAACATAAGACGTAGGAGCAGGAGGAGGTCATTTGACCCCTCGAGCCTGCTCCACCATTCAATAAGATCATGGCTGATCTGATCTTGGCCTCAACTCCACTTCACTGCCCGATCCCCATAACCCTTGACTCCCTTACCTTTCAAAAATCTTCTCTATCTCCACCTTAAATATATTCAATGACCCAGCCTCCACAGCTCTCTGGGGAAGAGAATTCCAAAGATTAACCACCCTCAGAGAAGAAATTCCTCCTCATTTCCAATTTAAAAGGGTGCCCCCTAGTTCTAGATTCCCCCACGAGGGGAAACATCCTCTCTGCATCTACCTTGTCGCGCCCCTTCAGAATCTTATATGTTTCAATAAGATCGCCTCTCATTCTTCTAAACTCCAATGAGTATAGGCCCAACCTGCTCAACCTTTCTTTATAAGACAACCCCTTTCATCTCTGGAATCAACCTCATGAATGAGGTATATCAATGTTACAATATAGGGGGTGTGGGGTATATCTGTTTCAGTGTAAGGGGGTGTGGGGTATATCAGTGTAAGGGGTGTGGGGTATATCAGTGTAAGGGGGTGTGGGGTATATCAGTGTAAGGGGTGTGGGGTATATCAGTGTAAGGGGGTGTGGGGTATATCAGTGTAAGGGGGTGTGGGGTATATCAGTGTAAGGGGTGTGGGGTATATCAGTGTAAGGGGGTGTGGGGTATATCAGTGTAAGGGGGTGTGGGGTATATCAGTGTAAGGGGTGTGAGGTATATCAGTGTAAGGGGGTGTGGGGTATATCAGTGTAAGGGGGTGTGAGGTATATCAGTGTAAGGGGTGTGGGGTATATCAGTGTAAGGGGGTGTGGGGTATATCAGTGTAAGGGGGTGTGGGGTATATCAGTGTAAGGGGGTGTGGGGTATATCAGTGTAAGGGGTGTGGGGTATATCAGTGTAAGGGGTGTGAGGTATATCAGTGTAAGGGGTGTGGGGTATATCAGTGTAAGGGGTGTGGGGTATATCAGTGTAAGGGGGTGTGGGGTATATCAGTGTAAGGGGTGTGGGGTATATCAGTGTAAGGGGTGTGGGGTATATCAGTGTAAGGGGGTGTGGGGTATATCAGTGTAAGGGGTGTGGGGTATATCAGTGTAAGGGGGTGTGGGGTATATCAGTGTAAGGGGTGTGGGGTATATCAGTGTAAGGGGTGTGGGGTATATCAGTGTAAGGGGTGTGGGGTATATCAGTGTAAGGGGGTGTGGGGTATATCAGTGTAAGGGGGTGTGGGGTATATCAGTGTAAGGGGGTGTGGGGTATATCAGTGTAAGGGGTGTGGGGTATATCAGTGTAAGGGGGTGTGGGTATATCAGTGTAAGGGGTGTGAGGTATATCAGTGTAAGGGGGTGTGGGGTATATCAGTGTAAGGGGTGTGGGGTATATCAGTGTAAGGGGTGTGGGGTATATCAGTGTAAGGGGGTGTGGGGTATATCAGTGTAAGGGGTGTGAGGTATATCAGTGTAAGGGGGTGTGGGGTATATCAGTGTAAGGGGGTGTGGGGTATATCAGTGTAAGGGGTGTGGGGTATATCAGTGTAAGGGGTGTGGGGTATATCAGTGTAAGGGGGTGTGGGGTATATCAGTGTAAGGGGTGTGAGGTATATCAGTGTAAGGGGTGTGAGGTATATCAGTGTAAGGGGGTGTGGGGTATATCAGTGTAAGGGGTGTGGGGTATATCAGTGTAAGGGGGTGTGAGGTATATCAGTGTAAGGGGGTGTGAGGTATATCAGTGTAAGGGGTGTGAGGTATATCAGTGTAAGGGGGTGTGAGGTATATCAGTGTAAGGGGGTGTGGGGTATATCAGTGTAAGGGGGTGTGGGGTATATCAGTGTAAGGGGTGTGGGGTATATCAGTGTAAGGGGTGTGAGGTATATCAGTGTAAGGGGGTGTGAGGTATATCAGTGTAAGGGGTGTGGGGTATATCAGTGTAAGGGGGTGTGAGGTATATCAGTGTAAGGGGGTGTGGGGTATATCAGTGTAAGGGGTGTGAGGTATATCAGTGTAAGGGGGTGTGGGGTATATCAGTGTAAGGGGGTGTGAGGTATATCAGTGTAAGGGGTGTGAGGTATATCAGTGTAAGGGGTGTGGGTATATCAGTGTAAGGGGTGTGGGTATATCAGTGTAAGGGGTGTGGGGTATATCAGTGTAAGGGGGTGTGGGGTATATCAGTGTAAGGGGGTGTGGGGTATATCAGTGTAAGGGGTGTGGGGTATATCAGTGTAAGGGGTGTGGGGTATATCAGTGTAAGGGGGTGTGGGGTATATCAGTGTAAGGGGTGTGAGGTATATCAGTGTAAGGGGGTGTGGGGTATATCAGTGTAAGGGGTGTGGGGTATATCAGTGTAAGGGGTGTGGGGTATATCAGTGTAAGGGGGTGTGGGGTATATCAGTGTAAGGGGGTGTGGGGTATATCAGTGTAAGGGGGTGTGGGGTATATCAGTGTAAGGGGTGTGGGGGTATATCAGTGTAAGGGGTGTGGGGTATATCAGTGTAAGGGGGTGTGGGGTTATCAGTGTAAGGGGGTGTGGGGTATATCAGTGTAAGGGGGTGTGGGGTATATCAGTGTAAGGGGGTGTGGGGTATATCAGTGTAAGGGGTGTGAGGGTATATCAGTGTAAGGGGTGTGGGGGTAATCAGTGTAAGGGGTGTGGGTATATCAGTGTAAGGGGTGTGGGGTATATCAGTGTAAGGGGTGTGAGGTATATCAGTGTAAGGGGTGTGAGGTATATCAGTGTAAGGGGGTGTGGGGTATATCAGTGTAAGGGGTGTGAGGTATATCAGTGTAAGGGGTGTGAGGTATATCAGTGTAAGGGGTGTGAGGTATATCAGTGTAAGGGGTGTGAGGTATATCAGTGTAAGGGGTGTGGGGTATATCAGTGTAAGGGGGTGTGGGGTATATCAGTGTAAGGGGGTGTGGGTATATCAGTGTAAGGGGGTGTGGGGTATATCAGTGTAAGGGGTGTGGGGTATATCAGTGTAAGGGGGTGTGAGGTATATCAGTGTAAGGGGTGTGGGGTATATCAGTGTAAGGGGGTGTGGAGGTATATCAGTGTAAGGGGGCGTGGGGTATATCAGTGTAAGGGGTGTGAGGTATATCAGTGTAAGGGGGTGTGGGGTATATCAGTGTAAGGGGTGTGAGGTATATCAGTGTAAGGGGGTGTGTGGGTATATCAGTGTAAGGGGGTGTGGGGTATATCAGTGTAAGGGGGTGTGGGGTATATCAGTGTAAGGGTGTGGGGTATATCAGTGTAAGGGGGTGTGGGGTATATCAGTGTAAGGGGTGTGAGGTATATCAGTGTAAGGGGTGTGGGGTATATCAGTGTAAGGGGTGTGAGGTATATCAGTGTAAGGGGTGTGGGGTTTATTCAGTGTAAGGGGGTGTGAGGTATATCAGTGTAAGGGGGTGTGGGGTATATCAGTGTAAGGGTGTGGGGTATATCAGTGTAAGGGGGTGTGGGGTATATCAGTGTAAGGGGGTGTGGGGTATATCAGTGTAAGGGGTGTGGGGTATATCAGTGTAAGGGGTGTGGGGTATATCAGTGTAAGGGGTGTGGGGTATATCAGTGTAAGGGGTGTGTGGTATATCAGTGTAAGGGGGTGTGGGGTATATCAGTGTAAGGGGTGTGGGTATATCAGTGAGGGGTGTGGGGTATATCAGTGTAAGGGGTGTGGGGTATATCAGTGTAAGGGGTGTGGGGTATATCAGTGTAAGGGGTGTGGGTATATCAGTGTAAGGGGTGTGAGGTATATCAGTGTAAGGGGGTGTGGGGTATATCAGTGTAAGGGGGTGTGGGGTATATCAGTGTAAGGGGGTGTGGGGTATATCAGTGTAAGGGGTGTGGGTTATATCAGTGTAAGGGGTGTGGGGTATATCAGTGTAAGGGGTTGTGGGGTATATCAGTGTAAGGGGTGTGGGGTATATCAGTGTAAGGGGTGTGAGGTATATCAGTGTAAGGGGTGTGAGGTATATCAGTGTAAGGGGGTGTGAGGTATATCAGTGTAAGGGGTGTGAGGTATATCAGTGTAAGGGGTGTGGGGTATATCAGTGTAAGGGGGTGTGGGGTATATCAGTGTAAGGGGTGTGGGGTATATCAGTGTAAGGGGTGTGGGTATATCAGTGTAAGGGGGTGTGGGGTATATCAGTGTAAGGGGGTGTGGGGTATATCAGTGTAAGGGGTGTGGGGTATATCAGTGTAAGGGGGTGTGGGGTATATCAGTGTAAGGGGTGTGGGGTATATCAGTGTAAGGGGTGTGGGGTATATCAGTGTAAGGGGTGTGGGTATATCAGTGTAAGGGGGTGTGGGGTATATCAGTGTAAGGGGGTGTGGGGTATATCAGTGTAAGGGGGTGTGGGTATATCAGTGTAAGGGGTGTGGGGTATATCAGTGTAAGGGGTGTGGGGTATATCAGTGTAAGGGGTGTGAGGGTATATCAGTGTAAGGGGGTGTGAGGTATATCAGTGTAAGGGGTGTGGGGTATATCAGTGTAAGGGGTGTGGGGTATATCAGTGTAAGGGGTGTGGGTATATCAGTGTAAGGGGGTGTGAGGTATATCAGTGTAAGGGGGTGTGGG
>JASTWF010002535.1:0-23591 GCA_030390025.1 Squalus acanthias | reverse complement strand
TTTCTCGCCTTTGCTTTATCTGTCTGTTTCGTTTCTCTGTCCCTCTCTCTCGGTGCGTGTGTGTGTCCTGCTCTCTTGGTGTCAGCTACTTCCTGTTGATGAGCAGAAACTGAATTTTAATGTTTTCTCAGATCCGGATGATGCTCTCCTGAAGATGTCCATAAATCAGCAGGAGTCTTCGGGAACTGGGCTGCCCGACTTCAGCAGTATGACCGAGGAGGAGCAGATTGCCTATGCAATGCAGATGTCCCTGCAGGCAGCAGGTAATTTCCACAGTGTGCACTCTAACCTCGGCCCGCGCGCCCCCTGCCCTCGGCCCCGCGCGCCCCCTGCCCTCGGCCCCGCGCGCCCCCTGCCCTCGGCCCCGCGCGCCCCCCTGCCCTCGGCCCCGCGCGCCCCCTGCCCTCGGCCCCGCGCGCCCCCTGCCCTCGGCCCCGCGCGCCCCCTGCCCTCGGCCCCGCGCGCCCCCTGCCCTCGGCCCCGCGCGCCCCCTGCCCTCGGCCCCGCGCGCCCCCTGCCCTCGGCCCCGCGCGCCCCCTGCCCTCGGCCCCGCGCGCCCCCTGCCCTCGGCCCCGCGCGCCCCCTGCCCTCGGCCCCGCGCGCCCCCTGCCCTCGGCCCCGCGCGCCCCCTGCCCTCGGCCCCCGCGCGCCCCCTGCCCTCGGCCCCGCGCGCCCCCTGCCCTCGGCCCCGCGCGCCCCCTGCCCTCGGCCCCGCGCGCCCCCTGCCCTCGGCCCCGCGCGCCCCCTGCCCTCGGCCCCGCGCGCCCCCTGCCCTCGGCCCCGCGCGCCCCCTGCCCTCGGCCCCGCGCGCCCCCTGCCCTCGGCCCCCGCGCGCCCCCTGCCCTCGGCCCCGCGCGCCCCCCTGCCCTCGGCCCCGCGCGCCCCCTGCCCTCGGCCCCGCGCGCCCCCTGCCCTCGGCCCCGCGCGCCCCCTGCCCTCGGCCCCCGCGCGCCCCCTGCCCTCGGCCCCGCGCGCCCCCTGCCCTCGGCCCCGCGCGCCCCCTGCCCTCGGCCCCGCGCGCCCCCTGCCCTCGGCCCCGCGCGCCCCCTGCCCTCGGCCCCGCGCGCCCCCTGCCCTCGGCCCCGCGCGCCCCCTGCCCTCGGCCCCGCGCGCCCCCTGCCCTCGGCCCCGCGCGCCCCCTGCCCTCGGCCCCGCGCGCCCCCTGCCCTCGGCCCCGCGCGCCCCCTGCCCTCGGCCCCGCGCGCCCCCCTGCCCTCGGCCCCGCGCGCCCCCTGCCCTCGGCCCCGCGCGCCCCCTGCCCTCGGCCCCGCGCGCCCCCCTGCCCTCGGCCCCGCGCGCCCCCTGCCCTCGGCCCCCGCGCGCCCCCTGCCCTCGGCCCCGCGCGCCCCCTGCCCTCGGCCCCGCGCGCCCCCTGCCCTCGGCCCCGCGCGCCCCCTGCCCTCGGCCCCGCGCGCCCCCTGCCCTCGGCCCCGCGCGCCCCCTGCCCTCGGCCCCGCGCGCCCCCTGCCCTCGGCCCCGCGCGCCCCCTGCCCTCGGCCCCGCGCGCCCCCTGCCCTCGGCCCCGCGCGCCCCCGGCCCTCGGCCCCGCGCGCCCCCGGCCCTCGGCCCCGCGCGCCCCCGGCCCCTCGGCCCCGCGCGCCCCCGGCCCCCGGCCCCGCGCGCCCCCGGCCCCGCGCGCCCCCGGCCCCCGGCCCCGCGCGCCCCCGGCCCTCGGCCCTCGGCCCCCCTCACCCCCGGCAGCACGTGCTCCCGGTCCCTACTGGATAGCGGGAAAGTTGGCTGATTCCTCCTTTAAATGACCCCCTCCCCTGGCTGTGATCAACAGGTTGAACCGTGGACCTGACTGGCCGGGAGAAGTCTGTTCCACAGCGATGGGTGGATTCGCCCAGTTATAACCAGGACCACATTGCAGAGAGGTTGAGGACCGACGGTGTTTGTGTCTTTTTTTAACTCGCTCTGTTCTGTCGTCATTTAGAGTTCGGGAGCCCCGCGGATTTATCCAACATGGACAGTGGCACCGCCATGGACACGTCTGAGGCTTCAGCCAAGGTACGACTGAGATCCTCCGACACAGTGTTTGCAGATTGCTCCGTTCCCGGGAGGGCAGGCTCGGCCTCACTTACTCATTCTCTCTCTTTTCCCCTCTCCTTTCTCTCTCTCTGTGACTTGTATTCATTCTCTTATCACTCGTACTCATTCTCTTTCGCACACTCGTATTCATCCTCTTGCTCTCTCGTATTCATTCTCTCTCTCTCTCTCTCCTATTCATTCTCTCTGTCACATAAGAACATAAGAAGTAGGAGCAGGAGTAGGCCATACGACCCCTCGGGCCTGCTCCGCCATTCAATAGGATCATGGCTGATCCGAACCTAGACTCACGTCCACTCCCCTGCCCGCTCCCCATAACCCTTCATTCCCTTATCTACTAGGAAACTGTCTATCTCCGTTTTAAATTCATTCATTCTCGCTGTCACTCATTCATTCTCTCTCAGCAACCCCTCCCCCCACACACGCATTTTCCTGCCAAGGTCTCTGAGCGGCGATCAGGAGTAGGAACCCTCTCCCACCCCAGTGCCCCCAACCGTTGGGCTCTGCTAGATTAGCCAGCCCGGCACGGACTCGAACTGGGACCTCGCAGCTCCAAACGCTAACTTAGTCGGTGGTACATTTACCCACTGAAGTATCGGGCTGTGATTTTATCAAATGTTAAGAGTTTAAGTGTTGGTCTTTATCCCCCCCCCCCAACCACCTCACTGGCAGGAGGAAGATAACTACGATGTGATGGAGGACCCAGAGTTCCTGCAGAGCGTGCTGGAGAACCTGCCCGGGGTCGACCCCAACAACGAGGCCATCCGCAACGCCATGGGCTCCCTGCAGTCGCAGACCGCGAAGGACAACAAGAAGGACAAGGACAAGGAGGAGGAGAAGAAATGAGCGGTGGGGCGGCTCCTGGCCGGTGCTGTCGAGAAGGTTTAACTAGTGCTCTGCATGTTGCTGCTCCGAATAGCCTGGTAATACACGGCGTCTAACTTCACACTCTTTGGCAGTAATAGCTCGCTGCAAACAGTAAACGTCGCGTTCGGGTATCTTTATATTTCCTTTTCCCCCCTTCTGTGATACGCAGTGTAAAAGTTCCTGATTCCCAAATGGAATGTTAATAAAATACACAAGAATTAAATTGAATTTCTCTCTTTTTTTGAGCCCGAGAGTTTTGGGGGTCGAGCGCCACGTGTTTCCGCGCGTGTGAGGCTGAGAAGAGAAAGGCACGTTCGATTTGTGAATGAAATATCGAGTGTCGTGGCACAAAGGGCACACCCTGACCCTGCTGATCTCAGTTGAGCCACCGGAGGGCGGTGTCGAGCTGAGGGCAGGCCTTCCCGCCACGCAGGGCGGGGAGAGAAAATCGAAGGGGACCTCCCTCGACGGAGGGGTTGGGACACGAGAGAGATGGAAAAGTTGGGAGAGTTTTCCCCTGGTCGCTCCGTCCCCAGTCGCTGCCGGTTCACTGATCTCAGCTGAGGTGAGAAGAGGGGCCGCTACCCTAGCGAGAGTGCTGCCAACTCTGGGTTCAAGTCCCGCTCCAGAGACTTGAGCACAAAATCTAGGCTGACACTCCACTGCCAGTACTGAGGGAGCGCCGCACTGTCGGAGGGGCAGTACTGAGGGAGCGCCGCAGTGTCGGAGGGTCAGTACTGAGGGAGCGCCGCACTGTCGGAGGGGCAGTACTGAGGGAGCGGCGGTACTGAGGGAGCGCCGCACTGTCGGAGGGGCAGTACTGAGGGAGCGCGGCACTGTCGGAGGGGCGGTACTGAGGGAGCGCGGCACTGTCGGAGGGGCGGTACTGAGGGAGCGCCGCACTGTCGGAGGGGCAGTACTGAGGGAGCGCCGCACTGTCGGAGGGGCAGTACTGAGGGAGCGGAGGGGCGGTACTGAGGGCGCGCGGCACTGTCGGAGGGGCGGTACTGAGGGAGCGCGGCACTGTCGGAGGGGCGGTACTGAGGGAGCGCGGCACTGTCAACGGGCAGTACTGAGAGCGCGCTGCACTGTCGGAGGGGCAATACTGAGGGAGTGCTGCTCTGTCGGAGGTGCAGTCTTTCGGATAAGACGTTAAACCGAGGCCCCGTCTGCTCTCTCGGGTGGATGTAAAAGATCCCATGGCCACTATTGGAAGAAGAGCAGGGGGAGTTCTCCCCAGTGTCCTGGGACCAATATTTATCCTTCAATCAACATCACTAAAACAGATGATCTGGTCATTATCACATTGCTGTCTGTGGGAGCTTGCTGTGCGCAAATTGGCTGCTGCGTTTCCCACATTACAACAGTGACTACACTTCAAAAAAAGTACTGCATTGGCTGTAAAGAGCTTTGGGACGTCCTGAGGTTGTGAAAGGCGCTGGAGAAAGGCAAGTCTTTCTTTGGGTTATAGGGAATTGGTATCCATGCTCCTGATTTCTATCCAGTGACTGCGGCTGGAAGGTTTGTGTGTGGGGACAGGACTTTGGCGGCGGCGGGGGAGGGTGGAAGTTGGGCAGCTGTGATGCTCCCAGGGTAAAATAGCCTGCTTGCAATTGAAAAAATGGTCACCAGAGGGCACCCGTGAAACTCCTACCTCAGGAGAGGGGTGGGGTAAGAAATTGGGAGCTGCAGGGAGACGAGGGTCGACGTGCTCATCCCGTTGAGTCCCTCATCGCTCCACAAGACAGGTTTGTACTGACACAGGCTGCGGAGCAAGGACCGCCCCCCCCAAAGCCCGGGTGCAGCCCTGCCAAACCAGCCGGTGACTATAGCGTGCGGAGCACGTAGTTATAAACTCGGCTTTGCATTTTATGTAGCGCCTTTGAATATTTAATCCCTCAACCAACATCACAGCGTTGAATAATGTAACTGGATTCCATTTGCAGTGAGAACATCATTGCCTCACAAACCATGTCGCCCCATCGCGTGCGCTTGACGTCGTCCTGGCGTCCAATAAAAAGGCAGCTCGTTTCTTCCCCCACCCCCCTGAAATTAAGACCGCACCCCTTTAATATTTTCACTTTATTTTAATATTTCATGCCGGTTTTATACTCTCCTCTCCTGAAATTGCAGACAATTGTCTCTGTAGACGGCGCCTGTCTCTGGTAGCCTGGTCCGTTCTTGGCAGGTGAGCCCAGACTGGGAGCTATCCGACTGTGTGTCCAATTGTGGGCACCGCACTTTAGGAAGGATGTGATGGCCCGAGGGAGGGTGCGGGAAAAGCTTTTACGAGAATGGTTTTAGGGATGAGGGACTTCAGTGACGTGGATAGACTGGAGAAGCTGGGGAATGTTCTCCGTTAGAGCAGAGAAGGTTGAGAGGAGATTTGACAGAGGTGTTCAAAATCAAGAGGGGTCTAGACAGAGTAGATGGAGAGAAACTGTTCCCATTGGCGGAAGGGTCGAGAACCAGAGGACACGGTGATTGGCAGAAGAACCAAAGGCGACATCAGAAGAAACTTTTTTACGCAGCGAGTGGTTAGGATCTGGATTGCACTGCCTGAGAGGGTGGTGGGGGCAGATTCAATCGTGGCTTTCAAAAGGGGAATTGGATAAGTAACTGAAGGAAAAACATTTGCAGGGCTACGGGGAAAGGGTGGGGGAGTGGGACTAGCTGAAGTGCTCTTGCAGAGAGCCGGGACGGGCCGAATGGCCTCCTCTGTGCTGTAACCATTCTATGATTCTATCACGTCTGATCCTCTCCGCTGGTGTGAGAAGCATCTGCACTTTCCAGGAGGAGCAGGAATCGTGGCTGACTTTCCTCTCTGGCTATTCCAGGGTATTGGGGGCCATCTGAAGCCCCTTCAGGCTGAGATCAGGTAACTCAGCATAGAGCCAGGGAATACCACCTGGGACAAGCCCCTGTGGCCTGTGTGTGCGGCTCAGAAACACTCCATGAACCACTGAATAGTTTATCATATTTTACAATTTACTTGCAGCTAATTCCACCTTGCAACAAAAACATGTGTTTCTGTTGTCGATGAATTGATTGGTCCAGCTCCTTGTCAATCACCTAGCTCTCTTGCGATAGCAAAATACTGCGGATGCTGGAAATCCGAAATAACAACAGAAAACGCTGTAAAAACTCAGCAGGCCAGGCAGCATCCGTGGAGAGAGAAAGAGAGTTAACGTTTCAGGTCGATGACCTTTCATCAGAACTGGGAAGAGCCGGAAATCAAATAGATTTAAGGCCAGGGTAAAGCTGGGAAAAGGGGGAGGGGATAAAGGAACAAAGGTGGAGATTAAGAGACATTAAGAGATATGCAAGGCTAGAGGTGGTGTTAATGTGACAGATTAAGGCTGAATGAAGTGTGAAATCCACTGGCAGAATGAAGGACAGCTGCCAGCTTCTAGGAGAAAAAAAAAGGTGGGGGGGGACAAATAAAAGGGTGGATAAAATAAAAATATAAAAATAATTCAGCCTTAATCTGTCACATTAACACCACCTCTAGCCTTGCATATCTCTTAATGTCTCTTAATGTCTCTTCATCTCCACCTTTGTTCCTTTATCCCCTCCCCCTTTTCCCAGCTTTACCCTGGCCTTAAATCTATTTGATTTCCGGCTCTTCCCAGTTCTGATGAAAGGTCATCGACCTGAAACGTTAACTCTCTTTCTCTCTCCACGGATGCTGCCTGGCCTGCTGAGTTTTTACAGCGTTTTCTGTTGTTACCTAGCTCTCTTGGGCAGGTCTGACGCCAATTGGTTTGCCTAGCCGTCAATCAAACCTTGAAGCCTGGCCATTGGCTGCTGTCGCTGTCAATCAACTGGAAGGTCGGCGGCGCAGAGGGGTTGGAGGAGGGCTGAGCTCAGCGTCATGAGCGTCAAAGACAGGGACAGTCACGTCATGTCGAGCAGCGCACTCCCCTTGGGTTGGTCGACGTGAAGGCTGCAGTGGGGCCAACGTCATGACGCAGACGCGTCAGGCAGCGACGGAGGGGGCGGGGTTGGCGCCTGCGCATGCGCAGTGCGGCTGGAATGTTAGGTCTGCCAATGTATCAGTTGTGAGTGGGTTGATTGACAGGCGGGCAGGAGCATGGACATGGACCTCGACATCTTCCTCAGGGGCTGCAGAGCCGCTTTAAAGGTGAGTGGGGCTTGCGGGGGGAGCTGACAGCTCCAATGCAGATGTATGACCTTCTGAGTGGGACGTCTGTGGTTCAACTCCCCAGCTTGCTTGCACCCACGTTTTGCCTTCCCCCTCCCCTCCTACTCCCCTTTTCCTTCCCCCTTGCTGTGCCAGCCCTCAAGATGTTGGCAGTGTTTGCAACCGGGCACCACCCCCCCCCCCCTCTCTCCCCCTGTCCTTCACCCTTGCTGTGCCAGCCCTCAAGATATTGGCAGTGTTTGCAACCGTACCCACCCCCAGCATATATGAAAGGTCAGCCTTCCGTAAACTTCAGCTCATCCAAAACTCTGTTGCCACCCCTGTATCCTAACTCGCACCGAGTCCCGTTCACCCTGTGCTCGCTGACCTACATTGGCTCCCGGTCCGGCAACGCTTCGATTTAAAAATTCTCATCCTCGTGTTCAAAACCCTCCGCGGCCTCGTCCCCCTCCCCTATCTCTGTGACCTCCTACAACCCCCCCGAGATCTCTGCTCTCCTCCAATTCTGGACTCTTGCCCATCCCCGATTTCATCGCTCCACCATTGGCGGCCGTGCCTTCAGCTGCCTGGGGCCCCGAGCTCTGGAATTCCCTCCCTAAATCTCTCCGCCTCTCTCTCCTCCTTTAAGATGCTCCTTAAAACCGACCTCTTTGACCAAGCTTTTGATCACCTGTTCTAATATCTCTTTATGTGGCTCGGGGTCATATTTTGTCTGATGAACACTCCTGTGAAGCGCGATTTGCTATGTTAAAAGCGCTGTATAAATGTAAGTCGTGGTTGGCATCCCCACAAAGCTCTGTTCTCAGGCTGTGTAACAAGTTCTGAGACCACAGGAGTGATGTAAAGTGGCACTACTGGGGAATAGAGTCCATGTTATCCTGTGAATCATACAGTAACTCGTGAGTGAAGCACTGTGTAATCTGACTGTGAAGGAGCGTCCCGTTTTCACTGCATTGTGTAAATTTATAAGTCTTCTGATCTGTCACCTTTTGCCTCCCGATGTTACAGGGGAACCTTCTGATTGTACTGTTCCGTTATCTTGTCTGATAATCGCTCCTGTGAAGCGCCTTGGGCCGTTTTTGCTATGTTAAAGGCGCTGTATAAATGCAATTTGTTGTTGTCTGGGTGTGTGCTGTTGTAAGATTTGTCTGTAACTTTAGGAGATGACATGAGTGAGTCAGGATGCTCCCGGACGGTACTAAAGTATAATGTTGATCTGAGGTGATGCATAATTATGTCATAGAATAGAATCATACAGCACAGGAGGAGGCCATTCGGCCCATCGTGCCTGTGCCGGCTCTTTGAAAGAGCTCTCCAATTAGTCCCACTCCCCCCTGCTCTTTCCCCACAGCCCTGCAAATTTTTCCTTTTCAAATAATTATCCAATTCTCTTTTGAAAGTTACTATTGAATCTGCTTCTTCTGCCCGTTAAGGCAGCGCATTCCAAATCACAACAACTCGCTGTGTAAATTCTTTTTTCTCCTCATCTCCCCTCTGGTTCTTTTGCCAATTATCTTAAATCTGTGTCCTCTGGTTACCGACCCCCCTTCCAGTGGAGACTGTTTCTCCCGATCTAATCTATCAAAACCCCATTATAATTTTGAACACTTCTATTAAATCTCCCCTTAACCTTCTCTGCTCTAAGGAGAACAATCCCAGCTTCTCCAGTCTCTCCACATGATTGAAGTCCCTCATCCCTGGGGGATTAACGGTGTGCTGCGCACTGAGAGTCGGGGGTTACGCTGTTTTACAACAATAGGGATGTTATCAATAAGGTGTGACGAGGAAGACGTGACAGGAAGTAACTGTGTCACTTAGAGGAAGTTCTATATGCTAAAAACTGTTACTGTATTGCTAGCTGACCTCCCGTGACATTGCTCAGTGTGAGTCGAAAGACGCACTGTTTTTGCCATCCCCTCTGTTTTGCCATCCCCACATCCCACCACCGGCATATTTTATTGTCACTTATACTGAAGGTTAAAGAACACTAAAGGCTTGTACAAGGGACTGAGGTGCCAACGGGCTCACAGCTTGTTAAGGTACTTAAAGAGTTAGTACTTTAACTCCGCAAAACTGAGCTCATCAAAACTCTGCTGCCCCGTGTCCCAACTCGCACCGAGTCCTGTTACATAAGAACGTAAGAAATAGGAGCAGGAGGAGGCCATTCGGCCCCTCGAGCCTGCTCCGCCATTCAATGAGATCATGGCTGATCATCTGCCTCAACTCCATTCACCGGCCCTGTCGCCATATCCCTTGATGCCCTTACTAGTCAGAAATCTATCGACTTCTGTTTTGAATATACCCAATGACTGAGCCTCCACAGCCCTCTGGGGTAGAGAATTCCAAAGATTCACCACCCTCTGTGTGAAGAAATTTCTACTCATCTCAGTCCTGAATGGCCTTCCCTTTATCCTGAGGCTGTGACCCCTGGTTCTAGATTCCCCAGCCAAGGGAAACATTCTCCCAGCATCCATCCTATTAAGCCCTGTAATAATTTTGTATGCTTCAATGAGATCCCCCCTCATTCTTCTGAATTCAAGAGAATACAGGCCTAGTTTACTCAATCTCTTCTCATACGACAGCCCCGCCATCCCAGGAATCAATCTCGTGAACCTTCGTTGCACTCCCTCTATGGCAAGTATATCCTTCCTTAGGTAAGGAGACCAAAATTGTACACAGTACTCCAGGTGTGGTCTCACCAAGGCCCTATATAATTGGAGTAAGACTTCTTTACTCCTGTACTCAAATCCTCTTGTAATGAAGGCCAGCATACCATTTGCCTTCCTAATGGCTTGCTGCACCTGCACATTCGCTTTCAGTGACTCATGTACAAGGACACCCAGATCCCTTTGAGCATCTGCATTCCCCAATCTTTCACCATTTAGGAAATACTCTGCCTTTCTGTTTTTTCTACCAAAGTGGATAACTTTACATTTATCCACATTATATTCCATCTGCCATGTTCTCACCCACTCACT
Source organism: Squalus acanthias (assembly GCA_030390025.1). Taxonomy (NCBI): domain Eukaryota; kingdom Metazoa; phylum Chordata; class Chondrichthyes; order Squaliformes; family Squalidae; genus Squalus; species Squalus acanthias. The sequence continues at coordinate 13,532 of JASTWF010002535.1, read as the reverse complement.
GAGCCTGTCGAGATCCCCTTGAAGCCTCTTCACAACTGACACTGCCACCTAGCTTTGTATCATCAGCAAATTTGGAAATGTTACATTTAGTCCCCATATCCAAATCATTGATATACTGTAGATTGTGAATAGCTGGGGCCCAAGCACCGATCTTTGCGGTACCCCACTAGTCATAGCCTGCCATCCTGAAAAAGACCCGTTTATCCCTACTCTTTGTTTTCTGTCTGTTAACCAATTCTCAATCCATGCTAGTATATTACCCCCAATTCCATGTGCCCTAATTTTGTTCACCAACCTCTTGTGTGGGACCTTATTGAAGGCCTTCTGAAAATCCAAATACACCACATCTACCGGTTCCCCTTTGTCTACTTCACTAGTTACATCCTCAAAGAACTCCAATAGGTTTGTTAAACAGGATTTCCCTTTCATAAATCCATGTTGACTCTGCCCAATCTTACTATTAGTTTCTAAGTGCCCAGTTATTGCATCCTTTATAATAGATTCCAGCATTTTCCCAACTACTGATGTGAGGCTAACAGGTCTGTAGTTTCCCATTTTCTCCCTCCCTCCTTTCTTAAATAGCAGGGTTACATTTGCTATCCTCCAATCTGCAGGAACCGTTCCAGAATCTATAGAATTTTGGAAGATTACAACTAATGCGTCCACTATCTCAATGGCCACCTCTTTCAAAACCCTGGGATGTAGGTCATCCGGTCCTTGGGATTTATCGACTTTTAGTCCCATTAATTTTGCTAGTACTGTTTTTTTACTAATAATAATCTCTTTAAGTTCCTCATTCTCGCCACACCCTTGGTTTTCTCGTATTTCCGGGAGGTTTTTTGTGCCTTCCTCCGTGAAGACAGAAACAAAGTATTTATTTAATTTCTCTGCCATTTCCTCATTCCCTATTATAAATTCTCCTGTCTCTGACTGTAAAGGACCTACATTTACCTTCGCCAGTCTTTTCCTTTTCACATACCTATAGAAGTTTTTACAATCCGTTTTTATATTTTTCGCTAGTTTGTGCTCCTATTCCGTTTTCCCTTTATCAATTTCTTGCTGATTTCTAAAAAGATCCCAATCCTCAGGCTGACCGCTTTTTCTGGCAACTTTATAAGCTTCCTCCTTTGACTTAATACTAGCTTTAATTTCTTTTGTTAGCCATGGTTGGATCACTTTTCCTTTTGGGTTTTTATGCCCTAGAGAATATATGTTTGTTGCAAATTATGCATTATTTCCTTGAATGTTAGCCATTGTATGTCCACCTTCATACCTTTTAGTGTAGTCTCCCAATCTACCATGGCCAACTTGTCCCTCATACCCTTGTAGTTTCCTCTGTTCACCCATCGTCCCCTGTGCTCGCTGACCTACATTGGCTCCCGGTCCGGCAACGCCTCGATTTTAATATTCTCATCCTTGTGTTCAAATTCCCTCCATGGCCTCGCCCCCTCCCCATCGCTGTAACCTCCTCCAGCCCCACAACCAACGTTCCCGCTAAGCTGCGTGGCCGTGTAGCGGTCTGGAGGTCCCGCACAGGCCGCTCGTTGGCTCTTCAATGGAAATAAGCGCGCGGGAGCGAAAAATTGGGCCGCACAGCCAGTTAAAGGGCCCGCGCGTACCAAAAGAAAATGACAGGGAACATTGCCCCACAACCCTCCCAGATCTCTGCGCTCCTCCAATTCCGGCCTCTTGCGCATCCCCCGATTTCCATCGCTCCACCATTGGCGGCCGTGCCTTCAGCTGCCTGGGCCCTAAGCTCTGGAATTCCCTCCCTAAACCTCTCCGCCTCTCTCTCTCCTCCTTTAAGACGCTCCTTAAAACCGACCTCTTTAACCAAGCTTTTGGTCACCTGTGCGAATATCTCCTTATGTGGCTCAGAGTCAAATTAACACTCCTGTGAATCGCCTTGGGACATTTAGCTAAACGCGCTATATAAATGCAAGTTGTTATATGTTTTGTACAGGTTATTTTTTTAAAATTCGTTTATGGGATCTGGGCCTCGCTGGCAAGGCCAGCATTTATTGCCCATCCCTAATTGCCCTTGAGAAGGTGGTGGTGAGCCGCCTTCTTGAACCGCTGCAGTCCTGTGTGGTGAAGGTACTCCCACACTGCTGTTAGGGAGGGAGTTCCAGGATTTTGACCCAGCGACGATGAAGGAACGGCCAATATATTTCTAAGTCAGGATGGTGTGTGACTTGGAGGGGAACTTGGAGGTGGGGGTGTTCCCATGCGCCTGCTGCCCTTGTCCTTCTAGGTGGAAGAGGTCGGGGGTTTGGGAGGTGCTGCCGAAGAAGCCTTGGAGAGTTGCTGCAGTGCATCTTGTAGATGGTACACACTGCAGCCACGGTGCGCCGGTGGTGGAGGGAGTGAGTGTTTAAGGTGTTACTAACATAAGTGTTTGCAAGATCAGTGCTGGAAACCCAGCACAAAGGGAGGGCTCGTCGGAGGAGAGTTCCGATGGCGAGCAGAGTTATGGGGGTCTGCGGGTCAGCGATTACGATGTGGGAAGGGGCACAGATGCCCAACACGTCGAACTGGAACACGAAAACTGGGGTGGCATGAGAGGCCAGAAACATCAAATTGAGTGGCTACAAACTGGCTGGGTGGGTAGACCCGCACATCACGCTCGAGGTCCCGCTGGGTGCGCGGTGCGCCAGGGCCTCAAATCGGAATCCGGCGGCCACAGAAGGGTTGGATGAGCGGAAGGAAGGGTGCGGGACACAAGGTGCGGGGAGGTGGAACGCTCGAGTTAAACCGAAAAATCGACGGCGGGGTTGTGGCAAATCTAAAACCCGGTTTTATAAAGAACCAAAATGGTGGGCAGAGCCATGTGTTGTTCTCGGGGAGGCAGAACAGCGCCACCTAGAGTAAGCGTTGAAACGCTCTGGAGTCGGTCCGCCCCAATGCCCAATTATATATTCTTCAATGTTGTACCAGGCACTTCCTGTGCAACGCTCACAGGAGACACTGGGCTCTAACCAAAGCCCAGGAGGCTTGGTGGCTTTTTTAGGAAAGGCGGCAACCAATTTGTGCACAGCAAGCTCCCACAGACAGCAATGAGATAAATGACAAGACAATGGGGAGTGTCAGCCATGGCTCAGTGGGTGGCGCGCTCTCTCGCGCCTCTGAGTCAAAGGTCGTGGGTTCAAGTCCCGCTCCAGGGACTCGAGCGCAATAATCCAGGCCGACACTCCCAGTGCTGTACTGAGGGAGCACCGCACTGTCGGAGGGGAAGTACTGAGGGAGCGCCGCACTGTCGGAGGGGCAGTACTGAGGGAGCGCCGCACTGTCGGAGGGGCAGTACTGAGGGAGCGCCGCACTGTCGGAGGGGCAGTGCTGAGGGAGCGCCGCACTGTCGGAGGGGCAGTGCTGAGGGAGCGCTGCACTGTCGGAGGGGCAGTACTGAGGGAGCGCCGCACTGTCGGAGGGGCAGTACTGAGGGAGCGCCGCACTGTCGGAGGGGCAGTACTGAGGGAGCGCCGCACTGTCGGAGGGGCAGTACTGAGGGAGCGCCGCACTGTCGGAGGCCCCGTCTTTCGGATGAGACGTTAACCTGAGGCCCCATTTGACCTCTCAGGTGGACATAAAAGATCCCGCAGCACCACTCGAAGATCAGGGACTTCTCCCCGGTGTCCAGGGCCAATATTTATCCCTCAACCAACCTGAAATAAACTTGCTGTTTGCGGGAGCTTGCTGTGCCCACATTAGCTGCTGCGTTTCCTACATTACAACAGTGACCACACTTCAAAAGTGCTTCATTGGCTGTAAAGCGCTTTGGGGCGTCCCGAGGTCGTGAAAGGCGCTGGAGAAACACGAGTCTTTCTATTGCTGAGGGAGCCTCCACTGCACTGGTAGAGGTGCCACCCCGTGGATGCAACGTTAAACCGAGGCCTCACCTGCCTTATTTTGAAGAGCAGGGGAGTTCTCCCCAGTGTCCTGGGCCAATATGTATCCCTCAACAACTTGTATTTATCCAGCGCCTTTAACATAGTAAAACGACCCAAGATGCTTCACAGGAGCGATTATCAGACAAAATCTGACCCGAGCCACATAAGGAGATATTGGGACAGGCGACCAAAAGCTTGGTCAAAGAGGTCGGTTTTAAGGAGCGTCTTAAAGGAGGAGAGAGAGGCGGAGAGGTTTAGGGAGGGAATTCCAGAGTTTAGGGCCCAGGCGGCTGAAGGCATGGCCGCCAATGGTGGAGCGATGGAAATCGGGGGATGCGCAAGAGGCCAGAATTGGAGGAGCGCAGAGATCTCGGAGGTTTGTGGGGCTGGAAGAGGCTGCAGAGATCAGCAAATAATAAATAACCCGCCACCTTAACTGGGACATGTTTGTGGGGAAGTGCTGTCCGATTGATTGCCCCGTTAATCTGTGTAAAAGCCACTTCATGAGCGAATCCAGTGCGTGAAGGGTTTTGATGGGATGAGGTCCTGGATCAATTCGCGTAACTCACTGTCGCGTTGACAGCCTGCTGAGTGAATCTTTAACTCCACGTCACAGCTGGGTGAGCTGCCAATCTACCAGCCACATACCAGTGAGCGAGAGAGGTCACAGATGTGAGACCCGACTGGAAAGTTCTGCTTGTTTACTCGGTCGGGAGTGGGGAGGCGAATTCCTTCGAGGTTGGAGGCCGGTTGAAGGGCAAAGCAGATCGCCAGCACCAAAGAAAGTCTCGCGTTTCTCTGGCACCTTTCACCACCTCAGGACGTCCCAAAAGCCCTTTACAGCCACTTTTTTTTGAAGTGTGGTCACTGTGGTAATGTAGGAAACGCGGCAGCCAATTTGCGCACAGCAAGCTCCACAAACAGCGCTGAGGTAATGACCAGATAATCTGTTTTAGTGATGTTGGCCGAGGGATAAATATTGGGCCCCCCCCCCAGACATTGAATGAGGTGCTACAGCGCACCTGTGGAACACCTAGTCCCTTCCCCTCTTCCAAGAGTCAGGGAGAGAATACAATCAATGCGTTAACAGGAAGAGCACTCTCGTAAGAACATAAGAAATAGGAGCAGGAGTAGACCAATCGGCCCCTCGAGCCTGCTCCGGCATTCAATGAGATCATGGCTGATCTGATCCAACCTCAACTCTAAAGAACACAAGAAGTAGGAGCAGGACCAGGCCACTCGGACTCTGGGCCTGCTCCGCCACCCACAGGGCCTTGACCGATCCGAACTCAAACTCATGTCCAATTTCCAGCCCGCTCCCCTTAACCCCTGATTCCCTTTACTTCTAGGAAACGGTCTATTTCTGTTTTAAATTTATTTAATGAAGTAGCTTCCACAGCTTCCTGGGGTAGCAAATTCCACAGACCCACTACCTCTGAGTGAAAAAGTTTCTCCTCATCTCAGTTTTGAAAGAGCAGCCCCTTATTCTAAGATTATGTCCCCTAGTTCTAGTTTCACCCATCATTGGGAACATCCTCACCGTGTCCACCCGATCAAGCCCCTTTACAATCTTATATGTTTCAATAAGATCGCCTCTCATTCTTCTGAACTCCAATGAGTAGAGTCCCAATCTACTCAACCTCTCCTCGTATGTCCACCCCCTCATCCCCGGAATTAACCGAGTGAACCTTCTTTGTACTGCCTCGAGAGCAAGTATGTCTTTTCTTAAGTATGGACACCAAAACTGTATGCAGTACTCCAGGTGCGGTCTCACCAATACCCTATACAACTGCAGCAATACCTCCCTGTTTTTATATTCTATCCCTCTAGCAATAAAAGCCAACATTCCATTGGCTTTCTTGATCACCTGCTGCACCTGCATACTAACTTTTAAATTTTCTTGCACCAAGACCCCCAGATCCCTTTGTACTGCAGTACTTTCCAGTTTCTCGCCATTAAGATAATAACTTGCTCTCTGATTTTTCCTGCCAAAGTGCATAACCTCACATTTTCCAATATTGTATTGCATCTGCCAAATCTCTGCCCACTCACCCAGCCTGTCTATATCCCCTTGTAGGTTTTTTATGTCCTCCTCACTCTCTACTTTCCCTCCCATCTTTGTATCATCTGCAAACTTTGATATGTTACACTCGGTCCCCTAGTTCTAGCAACTAAATTATACATTAAATCATGAATTTGAACTAAAGTAACGCCTGCCAGGCCTCACCCGGGGGGCCTACTCTCGCCAGGCCTCACCAGGGGGGCCTACTCCTGCTAGGCCTCACCAGGGGGGCCTACTCCCGGCAGGCTTCACCCGGGGGGCCTACTCCTGCTAGGCCTCACCAGGGGGGCCTACTCCCACCAGGCCTCACCTGGGGGAGGCCTACTCTCGCCAGGGGAGGCCTACTCCCGCCAGGCCTCACCCGGGGGGCCTACTCCCAGAGACCTACTCCATGGGGTGGTGCCTTTACCTACTGAGCCAGAGGCCCTTCCTACTGCTGGTTTTAAACTCTAGCTTCCCTTTTTTTTAAATTAACTTTCTCTTTCCGCGGGTTGTGTTATTTTTTTTAATAAAAAGTTGAATGTTTCCCTTACGCAGAATGAGATCATCGGCCAAGCTCCTGATGCGAGGGAGTGGAATTTGCATAATTGTAATGTCCAGATCACTCGAGCTTGCCCTTTAGGTTAACGGCTTATTGATGGTGACTCCGCTCCCTTGTAATTTTATTCATTCACGGGATGTGGGCGTCCAGCATTTGTTGCCCATTCCTACTTGCCCTTGAGAAGGGGGTGGTGAGCCGCTTTCTTGAACCGCTCTATATTTCTTTTAGCGGTTTGTTACATCTGAGGGGCTCACTGGGCCATTTCAGAGGGGCAGTTAACATAGAAACATAGAAACTAGGAGCAGGAGTAGGCCATTCGGCCCGTCGAGCCTGCTCCACCATTCAATACGATCATGGCTGATCATCCAAATCCAGTACCCTGTCCCTGCTTTCTCACACAGAATCCCCATCGAGCCTGCACCGACACATATCCCACCCTATCCCCGTAACCCCACGTATTTAATTCCCCCTAACATATCCCATCCTATCCCTATAACCCCACATATTTAATCCCCCCCTAACACTAAGGGTCAATTTATCATAGCCAAATCAACCTAACCCGCACATTTTTGGACTGTGGGAGGAAACCGGAGCACCCGGAGGAAACCCACGCAGACACGGGGAGAATGTGCAAACTCCACACAGACAGTCACCCGAGGCCAGATTCGAACCCGGGTCCCTGGCGCTGTGAGGTACCAGTGCTAACCACTATGCCACCGTGTTGCCCAAAAAGAACAGTCAGTTAAGAGCCAACCACATCGCTGTGGGTCTGGAGTCACATATACCCGGCCAGACCGGGTAAGGACGGCAGATTTCCTTCCCTAAAGGACATTACTGAACCAGATGGGTTTTTACGACAATCCGGTAGTTTCATACTAGCTTTTAATTCCAGATTTATTTAATTAACTTAATTTAAATTCCCCAGCTGCCGTGGTGGGATTTGAACTCATGTCTCCGTATCATTAGTCCAGGCCACTGGATTACTGGTCCAGTAACATTAGCACTATGCAATGTAACTCCTCCAAACTAGATCTTCTGATGAAGTCAACCAAGTTAGTTGGCAGCTGAACGTGCCCAGTTGCTGTAAGGAAGGGAAACAGAGATTAGGCAGCAGGTTAGAAGAGTGAAAATAGGGTCGTGAAGGTTTGAGGGAGGCCTTTAAACGTTGGGGAAAGAGAGGGAGTTCGGGAGAGCACCGGGGCAGAACACGCCTGAGGTTCTGTCCCTGATGGACCACTCGCGTCTCTGAGTCAGAAGGTCGTGGGTTCGAGTTCCACTCCAGAGACATAATTCAGGCCGGCACTCCCAGTGCAGTACTGAGGGAGCGCCGCACTGTCGGAGGGGCGGTACTGAGGGAGCGCCGCACTGTCGGAGGGGCAGTACTGAGGGAGCGCCGCACTGTCGGAGGGGCGGTACTGAGGGAGTGCCGCACTGTCGGAGGGGCGGTACTGAGGGAGCGCCGCACTGTCGGAGGGGCGGTACTGAGGGAGCGCCGCACTGTCGGAGGGGCGGTACTGAGGGAGCGCCGCAGTGTCGGAGGGGCGGTACTGAGGGAGCGCTGCACTGTCGGAGAGGCGGTACTGAGGGAGCGCTGCACTGTCGGAGGGGCGGTACTGAGGGAGCGCTGCACTGTCGGAGGGGCGGTACTGAGGGAGCGCCGCACTGTTGGAGAGGCAGTACTGAGGGAGTGCCGCACTGTCGGAGGGGCAGTACTGAGGGAGCGCTGCACTGTCGGAGGGGCGGTACTGAGGGAGCGCTGCACTGTTGGAGGGGCGTTACTGAGGGAGCGCCGCACTGTCGGAGGGGCAGTACTGAGGGAGCGCCGCACTGTCGGAGGGGCGGTACTGAGGGAGCGCCGCACTGTCGGAGGGGCGGTACTGAGGGAGTGCCGCGCTGTCGGAGGGGCGGTACTGAGGGAGCGCCGCGCTGTCGGAGGGGCGGTACTGAGGGAGCGCCGCACTGTCGGAGGGGCAGTACTGAGGGAGCGCCGCACTGTTGGAGGGGCAGTACTGAGGGAGCACCGCACTGTCGGAGGGGCAGTACTGAGGGAGCGCCGCACTGTCGGAGGGGCAGTACTGAGGGAGCGCCGCACTGATGGAGGTGCCATCTTTCAGATGAGATGTTAAACCGAGGCCCCGTCTGCCCTCTCAGGTGGACGTAAAAGATCCCACGGCAACTATTTCGAAGAAGAGCAGGGGGGAGGTCTCCCCGGTGTCCTGGGGCCAATATTTATCCCTGAACCGACATCACACAAACTTGCTGTTTGTGGGAGCTTGCTGTGCGCAAATTGACTGCCGCGTTTCTCTCCATTACAACAGCGACTACACTTCGAAAAGTACTTAATTGGCTGTGAAGCGCTTTGGGACGTCCTGAGGTTGTGAAAGGCGCTGTAGAAATGCAGGGCTAAACTAAAGACATCTTTGGAGAGGGGAATATTTGGAGCAACGATTCTGTAATGGGACGGAGAAAGATTGGAACGGAGAGCGCGGTTAGAGGTGAGAGGAGCTGATTGAAGAGAGATCCTGTCTTTAGTCTGTTATAGAAGGGTACAAATATTGGGATGCAAAGGAAGGGAAATCCCAGCAAAGCGCGTCAGAAAAATGGAAGCCGTTTTGATAGTGTGTTGGGGCACAACCTCAGGATACAGTCAACATGCATCAGAGGTTAGGTGAGGTTCCTTAAATTAGTTCTGACGCCCCCTCCCCCAACCCCCCGGCAGACCCAGAGGAAGCTTGGTGACCTATATTTCTTTTTAAGTAACGGAATCGAATTGATCCTTTCTGCAGCGACAGTGAGATCGGGTTGTTAACCATTTTTTTTAGAAAGAAAGACTCGCATTTCTCCAGCGCCTTTCACCACCTCAGGACGACCCAAAGCGCTTTACAGCCAATGAAGGACTTTTCAAAGTGTGATCACTGTTGTAATGTAGGAAACGCAGCAGCCAATTTGCGCACAGCAAACTCCCGCAAACAGCAATAATGACCAGATCATCTGTTTTTAGTGATGTTGGTTGAGGGATAAATATTGGCCCCAGGACACCAGGGAGAACTCCCCCCCTACTCTTCTTCCAATAGTGGCCGTGGGATTTTTTAACGACTACCTGATAGAGCAGACGGGGCCTCGGTTTAACGTCTCATCAGAAAGACGGCACCTCCGACAGTGCGGCGCTCCCTCAGTACTGCCCCTCCGACAGTGCGGCGCTCCCTCAGTACCGCCCCTCCGACAGTGCGGCGCTCCCTCAGTACCGCCCCTCCGACAGTACGGCGCTCCCTCAGTACTGCCCCTCCGACAGTACGGCGCTCCCTCAGTACCGCCCCTCCGACAGTACGGCGCTCCCTCAGTACCGCCCCTCCGACAGCGCGGCGCTCCCTCAGTACTGCCCCTCCGACAGTGCGGCGCTCCCTCAGTACTGCCCCTCCGACAGTACGGCGCTCCCTCAGTACTGCCCCTCCGACAGTACGGCGCTCCCTCAGTACCGCCCCTCCGACAGCGCGGCGCTCCCTCAGTACTGCCCCTCCGACAGTACGGCGCTCCCTCAGTACCGCCCCTCCGACAGCGCGGCGCTCCCTCAGTACTGCCCCTCCGACAGTGCGGCACTCCCTCAGTACCGCCCCTCCGACAGTGCGGCGCTCCCTCAGTACTGCCCCTCCGACAGTACGGCGCTCCCTCAGTACCGCCCCTCCGACAGCGCGGCGCTCCCTCAGTACCGCCCCTCCGACAGTGCAGCACTTCCTCAGTACCGGCGCTCCCTCAGTACTGCCCCTCCGACAGTGCAGCACTCCCTCAGTACCGGCGCTCCCTCAGTACTGCCTCACCGACAGTGCGGCGCTCCCTCAGTACTGCCCCTCCGACAGTGCGGCGCTCCCTCAGTACCGCCCTTCCGACAGTGCGGCGCTCCCTCAGTACTGCCCCTCCGACAGTGCGGCGCTCCGACAGTGCGGCGCTCCCTCAGTACCGCCCCTCCGACAGTGCGGCACTCCCTCAGTACCGCCCCTCCGACAGTGCGGCGCTCCCTCAGTACTGCCCCTCCGACAGTACGGAGCTCCCTCAGTACCGCCCCTCCGACAGCGCGGCGCTCCCTCAGTACCGCCCCTCCGACAGTGCAGCACTTCCTCAGTACCGGCGCTCCCTCAGTACTGCCCCTCCGACAGTGCAGCACTCCCTCAGTACCGGCGCTCCCTCAGTACTGCCTCTCCGACAGTGCGGCGCTCCCTCAGTACTGCCCCTCCGACAGTGCGGCGCTCCCTCAGTACCGCCCTTCCGACAGTGCGGCGCTCCCTCAGTACTGCCCCTCCGACAGTGCGGCGCTCCGACAGTGCGGCGCTCCCTCAGTACCGCCCCTCCGACAGTGCGGCGCTCCCTCAGTACCGCCCCTCCGACAGTGCGGCGCTCCCTCAGTACTGCCCCTCCGACAGTGCAGCACTCCATCAGTACTGCCCCTCCGACAGTGCGGCTCTCCCTCAGTACTGCCCCTCCGACAGTGCGGCGCTCCCTCAGTACCGGCGCTCCCTCAGTACTGCCCCTCTGACAGTGCAGCACTCCCTCAGTACCGGCGCTCCCTCAGTACCGCCCCTCCGACAGTGCGGCGCTCCCTCAGTACCGCCCCTCCGACAGTGCGGCCCTCCCTCAGTACCGCCCCTCCGACAGTGCGGCGCTCCCTCAGTACCGCCCCTCCGACAGTGCGGCGCTCCCTCAGTACCGCCCCTCCGACAGTGCGGCGCTCCCTCAGTACCGCCACTCCGACAGTGCGGCGCTCCCTCTGTACTGCCCCTCCGACAGTGCGGCGCTCCCTCAGTACTGGCACTGGGGGTGTCGGCCTGGATTTTTGTGCTCAAGTCTCTGGAGTGGGGACTCGAACCCACAACCTTCTGACTCTGGGGCGAGAGAGAAGCCACGGCCGACACTTTGAGTGGGGGGCGGTGGGGGGTAGATCTGGTCCGGTCGCTGTGGAAAGCACGTGGCGGCGTTCAGGGACATTGCGGCTCGGGGCTGAGGCGCGCTCGGTTGAATAGCGGGGATGTGTACACGACGGCGATATGCCTGAAAGGGTTGGCAAGTTCTTGACGAGTCTTTCCTCGCCTGTCAGGTTGATGGTGGGACAGACACTGAATGTAGGTCACTGTGCTGTTGCCAGCTGCTCTCCCCCTCTCTGCTCTTTGCAAAGCACTGAAGAGGCAGAAATGAAATTGTGCTTTTCTGCGATTACAAGTAGATGTGAGGCGATTATTGTTCTCGGATTAACTCTTTCCAGGGATGTGCAGTGTGTGGTAGCTCTGACGTGGGCAAGCAGGAGGCTGATCCCTGCCCAAGATTTAATTCACTGGATGTGGGCGTTGCTGGCAAGGCTGGCATTTATTGCCCATCCCTAGTTGCCCTTGAGAAGGTGGTGGTGAGCCGCCTTCTTGAACCGCTGCAGTCCGTGTGGTGAAGGTGCTCCCACAGCGCTGTTAGGGAGGGAGTTCCAGGATTTGGACCCAGCGACGATGAAGGAACGGCCGATATATTTCCAAGTTGGGTTGTGTGACTTGGAGCGGGGAACTTGGAGGTGGTGGTGTTCCCATGTGCCTGCTGCCCTTGTCCTTCTAGGTGGAAGAGGTCGCGGGTTTGGGAGGTGCTGCCGAAGAAGCCTTGGCGAGTTGCTGCAGTGCATCTTGTAGATGGTACACACTACAGCCACGGTGCGCCGGTGGTGGAGGGAGTGACGCAGTTCATTACCGAACCAGTTCAACCAGGCCGGGATCCTCCCAGCAGGGCCGGAGGGAATGAGTCGCATTTCGACGGAGGTTTCAGCGTCCTGGTCTGTGCTGAGTTAGTTGATCTCGGTCAGGGTGGCTGTAGTTGCTCTGCAATTAATAGGAACTTGGTGTCAGCTGTGGCTCAGTGGGCAGCACTCTCGCCTCTGAGTGAGAAGGTCGTGGGTTCGAGTCCCACTCCAGAGCCTTGAGCACATAATCCAGGCCGACACTCCCAGTGCAGTACTGACGGAGAGGCGGTACTGAGGGAGCGCCGCACTGTCGGAGGGGCGGTACTGAGGGAGCGCCGCACTGTCGGAGGGGCGGTACTGAGGGAGCGCCGCACTGTCGGAGGGTCGGTACTGAGGGAGCGCCGCACTGTCGGAGGAGCGGTACTGAGGGTGTGCCGCACTGTCAGAGGGGCAGTACTGAGGGAGGGCTGCACTGTCGGAGGGGCAGTACTGAGGGAGGGCTGCACTGTCGGAGGGGCAGTACTGAGGGAGCGCCGCACTGTCGGAGGGGCAGTACTGAGGGAGGGCTGCACTGTCGGAGGGGCAGTACTGAGGGAGCGCCGCACTGTCGGAGGGGCAGTACTGAGGGTGTGCCGCACTGTCGGAGGGGCAGTACTGATGGAGTGCTGCACTGTCGGAGGGGCAGTACTGAGGGAGCGCCGCACTGTCGGAGGGGCGGTACTGAGGGTGTGCCGCACTGTCAGAGGGGCAGTACTGAGGGAGCGCCGCACTGTCGGAGGGGTGGTACTGAGGGAGCGCCGCACTGTCGGAGGGGCAGAACTGAGGGAGCGATGTTGGTTGAGGGAGAAATGTTGACCATGACACCGGGGAGAACGCCTCCTTGACATCCACCTTAGCGGGCAGACGTTGCCTCGGTTTAACGTCTCATCCGAAAGACGGCACCTCCGACAGCGCAGCCCTCCCTCAGTACTGCCCCTCCGACAGTGCGGCGCTCCCTCAGTACTGCCCCTCCGACAGTGCTGCGCTCCCTCAGTACTGCCCCTCCGACAGTGCGGCGCTCCCTCAGTACTGCCCCTCCGACAGTGCGGCGCTCCCTCAGTACCACCCCTCCGACAGTGCGGCGCTCCCTCAGTACCGCCCCTCCGACAGTGCGGCGCTCCCTCAGTACTGCCCCTCCGACAGTGCGGCGCTCCCTCAGTACTGCCCCTCCGACAGTGCGGCGCTCCCTCAGTACTGCCCCTCCGACAGTGCGGCGCTCCCTCAGTACCGCCCCTCCGACAGTGCGGCGCTCCCTCAGTACCGCCCCTCTGACAGTGCGGCGCTCCCTCAGTACTGCAT